>CABFVZ010001908.1:33136-50225 GCA_902151445.1 Timema monikensis | reverse complement strand
GGGGGGGGGGTCGGGGGATTGGGCGGTGACGATCGATTTTCTTTAAGAGGCAATGTACATTGGCAGCAGTGTAAAGTGTGAATTGTGTTCTTCTTTTCATTGTAAAGGCCATATTGTGTTTGTTCCTTTTATAGCTTTCTATCCACCTCTCTTATACCTTCTTCCAAATATAATACTATTCTGAATGTTGCCATTTTGTTCAAGTCCCAGTTTTATTGAGAGCTAAGAATCGAAGAAGTGAGAATCGTAATGTTAAGATTGATTCTCGATTCTTTAGCTACCAGTAAGAATCGAGGGTATCGAAGATTCGAGTTTGACAGCCCTATAAAAAAACTTAACCAAATGACATTTTTAATAACAAATTAGCATTGTTACCAAATAACACTAGTGATCAACAAGCAAACAACAAAACCGTTTTAAAATCCTATCTTAGTTTGATAAACTTGAGAAACACTTATTTAAAGATCAATCTCGACCAGGACTTATGACCAATGAGTACAGAAAGAGTTGTTAAAATAATCTATTTTTATAATTTATATCAATCTAGGCTACTGACCAATTTCTATTATATAAATATTTTTTAAGTTAATGAGCAAAATAAGGAAAGAGGAAGAATATAGGGAAGAGAATTGTGTGGTATGGGAAGCCGGTAAGGATTGGATGCAAAAATTGAGAGAGATGCTTGAAATGGATATGGAAGGAAGTAAGAAGCCAGCCAGGTAAGAAACATATATATTCATACATCTATTATTGTTTCCAGACCGTGGTTTGGGTCAGTTTTTTATTCAAGTCATATTTTCCATTACAGGCTTGATATGGCTGTAGTAGCTAGGTAAGAAACAAGAGAAAGAGAAAAGAAAATGAGTTAGAATGATGGAAAAATAAGGAAGAATGATGAAGACAGGATAAGATGAAAGGGATGAGAGTGAAGCAGAGGAGCATGAAGAACTAGCATAAGATAAGAAAATGGGTCCCAAATGGAAAGAGGTGGGGAATGCATTAAAGAGGATGAAACAAGGAAAAGCGCCGGGTGTGGAAATAATAATAGCTACAAGAAAAGCAGGAATACAAGGATGATACAGGGTGCTGAGAGTGATATGGAAGGAGAACAAGGTACCAGAAGACTGGAAGAAGGGAATTATATCACCGATTTTTGAGAAAAAAGACAGGAAGAGGTGTATGAATTATATGGGAATAGTGCAGATGTGCCATTGTACAAAAATATATGAGAAAATACTGGGAAAGAGAATAAGAAAGAAAATGAAAAGAAAGTGGAGAGAGGAACCGCATGGATTTAGGGAAGAGAGGTCTACAATAGACTTGATCTTCGCTATATGACAGCTGATCGAGAGAAGGAATGAATTTGGAAGGGTGTGGTAATGGTATTTATGGATGTGGAGAAGACATATGATAACGTGGATAGAAATCAAGCCTAGAAAGCTATGGAGGAGGCTGGTGGAAAGAGGAGTTATCATGAGAGTAGGAGTTATGTACACACAAACAAACATACACACTTGCTTTGATACAAAAACCAAGTAGTCTATTTTACATTATCAGTTTGCATGCTAGATAGTTGTTTCTTGTCTGGTAAGACTTCTAATGCTGAAGTTATCCAATGGGCCTAAGAGATGTAGTGATCAAGGCTGTAAGAAAGAGACAACCGGCACCTTTGATAATTTTGTTGGAGAGAGGACACTTATGTAAAAGTTTGTTGCAGAGATCAAATAGGAATTTTTGACAGTTACCTTGAACTGTCTTTGATGCCTTTCAAAGCTGCTGATGTTGTGAACCCAAAATAGCTACAGGAGGAAGTGTTTTCATGTTGGACTGTTTCTTCAACTCATTGGATAGCAATATTTTGGAAGTATTTGCTCAATAATTTACTTCACATTCTATAATTCTGTTCATCAAGTGATCAAGTAATACATATAAAGGGGAACTGAGGTTGATTGCTCTGTCTGATAATCAATGAGAAATTTATCTAAGTCTAGTGAAATCGACAGCATGAAGCCCAACTGTGTTGTCAAAAGTTCATCCTTCACAATATTGCTTTATTTTAGAAAATTATCAGATGTTATAGGATTCTTGTTATAAGAATTAATGGTGTGTGAAGCTTTGGAAAGTCAAAGTCGAAGGTCAAATCTCTTTCAAATTCAAAGGAAGGATAAATCTTCTATGAATTATTAAACAATTTAATTTAATTTTACTAAATATTACATATTTCAATATTTGATAATTTTTAAAACTATTACTAAACAGAAATTTAACACCGACTAGTTATTTAACTACCATAACGTAAGCATAGACCAAAAGCGGGTAAGTAAATGTTAAAATATGATATTCACTATCGCAAACCTAATTTTGTGAAAAAATAAAAATACATAATATGTATATTATAAAGAAATAACACCATGGTCACTGGTATGAAGCAGATAAATTGTTTTAGTTGTATTATCATACCAGTTCACATCTAATGCTTAGTCCATAATATTCCATCTCTTTGAAATTATCTGCTACAAATTTACAAATACATTTTGTCACAAAAGTTTTCATAGCTTCTCCGGGTTTTCTTTATTATTCAAAATGTCTGATATGGTAAGTGGGAAATGAAAACAGAATTGAATTTATAATTATTAACATAGAAATGCAGATAAAGAGACATGCATATGTAAAGTTTGCAAAATAATTTTATCAACTCTATGATGTATGTAAATATTAAAACTTTATTGATGATTTACTAAGCTTATCAGTAAGCAAGCCTGTGTGCATTAATCTATACTTATAAAATAACATGTCCTGACTGACTGACTGATTCATCATCGCCGAGCGCAAACTATCAAGGCTACAAGCATGAAATTCGGACTGTATATTCATTTTGTTATGTAGGCACCCACTAAGAAAGGATTTTAGAAAATTCCACCCCAAAGGGGTCAAAATAAGGTATGATAATATGTATGAAAGTCCGTCATTTTGAAAGTTACATAAACAAAATTTTGTATTTCGGTTATTGACGTAAAACAAATAAATACGTGTTTCAGGAATTTTGGAAATTTTATTTAATAAGGGATGAAAAAGGGGGTGAAAGTTTCTATCAGACTTGCATTATTTTTGATCTGAGGTCAAGTTATGGTCATCAACGTAACGTAATATTTTAAATTAATCTGTAAATACATATGTATATTTTCGTATTTGTATATAATCAACTTCCACGCGAGAAAAGCCACGGGCAACAGCTATCTAGTTATTAATATAGGCCTTCAACTTTGACTTTTCTTCGCAAGTTTCAAGCTTTACTTTGACTATGCTTCGCATTTAAATAGTGCTCTTTGCACACCCCTTGTAAGAATAAACATATTTTTTTAAATAGAATAGCATAGACATTGCTCTCTCACACCTTTAAGTTATCTACCCATCTAATAGAATGAAACTTTATTGGGGAAAAGAGATGATACGGTAAATCTTTGGTCATCTGCATGTCTTGTGGAAAACTCTTTAAATAAATAATATAGTGACCACAAAAATTTGTTAATAGCCCAAATAGTGTTAGCTTGTGCAGTTTTCTAAGCCCCATGAGTAAAGTACAAGTTATAAATTCCAGCAACTCAGGATCTTTTGGAGAATTTTCTTTCAAGTATGTTTTGAGATTATTTAAAACTTTGAGGTATAAATTTGGCCCATCAATGGAAAATTAATGCATTCTTTAAATATCCCAACCCTCTTCTTTTAGTGCATCTTTTAGTGCAAATATAAAGTTCTTTAATATTTCTTGAAATGTTTCATGATCTAAAAAGCAAGATGTTAAATATCTTCTATACATTTAATTTTCATTCCAGAAGCGAACAACATCGATCTGGATCTTCTGAGCCACAGTATGTATACTTGCATCAAATGAAATACAGTAAAATGAGGATTGCTTAAGCATATTTGTAAGATCACTTTTGAAAAAATTACCAAATCTTTCCCAAATGAAATAAACAAGTTTATCTTTATGCATTTGGAATTTCTAGGCAATACTACTATCGTAAAACATTACTTTAAAAAGATCACTGCAAGTGGGAAAACTTCTATCAGAAGAATATGTTATTTGATTAATATGCTACATTGCTGCAATATTTCATCACGAGGAACTTCATCTTTGTCAAGGTGTCCTTGAATAGAACTAGGTTAGTTTGGGGCTTCAAACTACAGGGTCATTATCACTAGAATGTACACCTTAACCATGTAGGCCTACAGATGACACTGCATTGGCTATGAGGACCCAGTAAAGAATAGTTTTTGTCCCATTAATAGCTTTCAATATGTCAATGCGCATCCTTGCCTTGGCATGGAAATGAATTGAAGGTACTCCCATGTTACTTATACCAAAGATTTACTTAAAAAACAATGTCCTTTAGTTTTATCACAATCTGCTCTTTTGAGCCAAAGCCTATCTGTGAACACTGTACTGTCAAACCAATCATCCTTAAAAGAGATCTTTCCTCTGAGGTAACAGGATATACAAAAGGGATCTGCAAAGTATTCACACCAGCCAAGCTTGTGGACTGTGCAATTTTTTTTAGGAGTGGAAGGAGAAGCGAGGATTTTACGTGAAAGAGGATACTGTGCCATTCTAATGCTAATGTAATCAAAATAAACTTATTTATTTCTTCCTTTAAGAGTTAGGATAGAGACTAAGGGCCAGTTTCATAGACAAATTTAGTACGCCTTAAGTGCAGCGCTACACTAAGTACATGACGACACCTACCTAAACCAGAATGGAACGGGCCAGTTTCATAGTCAAATTTAGTACGCCTCAAGTGCGGCGCTATACTAAGTACATGACAACACCTACCTAAACCAGAATGGAATGGGCCATTCTCGCATAGGAAACTGGCCCATTCCATTCTGGTTTAGGTAGGTGTCGTCATGTACTTAGTGTAGCGCCGCTCATGAGGCGTACTAAATTTGACTATGAAACTGGCCCTAAGAATAAACAAGGGAGACAAATATTCATGGTGTGTGAAGCTTTGAAAAGTCAAAGTCGAAGGTCAAATCTCCTTTGGCTTCGACTTTGACATCTACAATAGCCTTTGCGTTTTCAAAAAATTTTGAAGGATTAATCTTCGATAAATTATCAAAAGATTTAATTTTATCTTACTAAATATTACACTTTTTAATGTCTGATCATTTTAAAATTGTTACTGAACAGAATTTTAACACCAACTAGTAATTTAACTACCACTACGTAAGAAGAGATCAAAAACGGATAAGTAAATGTTAATATTTATTATTTGTTAACTATCGCCAACATAATTTTGTAAGAAATAAAAATACCCATAAAGAAATAACACCATGGTCGCTGGTATGAAGCAGATAAATCGCTTTAGTTGCGCTATCATTCCAGCTCGCGTCTGATGTTTAGTCCTTAATAACCTATCCTTTTGGAATTATGTGACAAATTTACAATTGCATTTTGACAGAAAAGTTTTTCATAGCTTTTTCGTGTTTTCTTTATTATTCAAAATGGCTGATACAGAAAGTGGGAAATGAAAACAGAATTTAATTTATAATTACTCTTATCAACGACATGCAGATAAAAAGACATGCAAATGTAAAGTTTGCCAAATAATATTATAAGCTCCACGATGTAAGTAAAAGTAAAACTTTATTAATAATTTACTAAACACAGTCTTTAGGTCAAAAATAAGGAAATTTTCCTTGCCTTTGTTACTGACAAGATCTAAAAAAATAGTTAATTTAAAAATTAAAAATAGCGTTTGGTGAAAACAACAAAAATCCTAGGTAGCTTCGACTTCGACTTTTTTTTCCCACAAGTTTCAAGATTCGCTTCACATTTAAAAAGTGGCCACACACCCCTAACAAAAATCCCCATTGGAGGTCATATACAAGGCCAACTACCTAGTATAAAACATGACAGACCAGAAGGGGAGTATTCAGGGGGTGATCAAACTAGAACTATCATCATTGTTCAGATTATAAATATCAGGGGTCTCAAAATATTGATGCAAACTGATGTAGACAACATTTCCCTCAATTAGTTAGTATGTTTTCAGTATTTTACTCAAAATTCAAAATTATTTCCAGTATAAATTATTAAAAGACACCTTGTGATCTTAGTTTTACAAACCTAAATATTCCTATCGTCTATTAAACAAAATGTTTGATGTGAACTCACACGAGATGAACTGTTGGCTTCACCACCAGCAACATCTGCATTGCTTGGGAGTCCAGCAAACCCAGCTCTGGCCTGCTCAACCTCCTTCAGCAGGAAACAAACCTGAAACAACACAAAATAAAAACAAAGATAAAAAACAAAAAAAGAGTAAGAAACAAAGAATAAGAGATAAAGAGATAAAAGGGAGTGTGAGAGGGTGTCACAAACAGATTTCAGAAAAAGATAATAAAGTTAAGTCAGAAAAATTGAATAAGATTAATAAAAAATAAGATATAAAAAAGCGTAATAAAAAATAAGATATAAAAAAGCGTAATAAAAAATAAGATATAAAAAAGCGTAATAAAGATTAAGAAATAAAAAAAATTGCACAGAAAGAGCAAAAGTGATTGAAAAATACATAGAAAGTGGAAAATTTACTAAGGGAGAGTAATCAAAAGTTAAAAGAGAACAAGAGTGATTAAAAAAATAGAACGAAAAAGGGAGATAAAAGAGATAGGGGTCTGCAAGCTTGAGTTTTTTCATTCAAGTAGAACTCGAGTTGAGTATTTCTGAAAGCTCCCAAGTTCGAGTATATTAATAATTTTAAAATGTTAAAGCATGTTAAAACAGATGTTCTTAAAATATGAATGACATTAATTTTTATAAAGAGTAAATAATTTTGAAAAAAAAGTTAAACAATGGAATTATCGGTTTTTAAATTAGAAATAACACTTATAGAACACAATTTAAAAATAAAAAAAACACTCAAATAAGAATCTAATAAGAAAAAAGATTAAAACGGTTTCACACTCATGTCTTTAAGGACATTAAAATTACATCAACAAAAATTATAAAAAAAAGTTAAAATGATAATTGCATTATGGATTGGATATAACAGTGTAGAAACACTGTACAGTGATGTAAAGTAAGTGGTAGTGAAGGAAGCCAATCTGAAAGGATAGTTAGGTTAGGCCTAGATAAGAACAAACATACTTCTTTCTTCGTGTCTTCTTAAACGTATACACTTCCCACTTCTTCAAACTTCTACAATTGCACATTCGTTTGAGTTTTCGGGAATATTACTTTTTCATTAATGACTCTTCATATAAAAAATAAATATTGCCGAAAATTTAGAACAATGTGCAACTGTAGAAATTTGAAGAAGCGGGAAGTGTAAAAGTGTAGAAAGAAAAGAGAGAAGTTGTTTGTTTATATCTAGGCCTAACCTAGCTATCCTTTCAGGTTGGCTTCCTTCACTATCACTTTACATTATTGTATAGTGTGTTTCTAAACTGTCTTGAAAAAAGTTAATAAAATCGATGTTTTAATAAGCCAATATTTCCCCAAAATATGCTTCAGTAACTTAATTTACCCTCTAAGAAAACATAAGAATCATAACAAAGAAATTTGAAGTGTTTCGTAATTCGTTTATTATTCCTTAGTGTAATCGTACATTATCATGTATGGTGTTCTATTTCCATTCCTTTATGCGCAGTTGCACATGAACGTTTTACAGACTCTCGTTAAGCATTTTATTGAAAAATTTACTTAAATTTCAACTTTTAATGCTTATAAAAGTTGATGCTGAGGCTTTAAAATTAAAAATAATATTTCTAGCAAAGAGTATGAAATAATAAATGCTTTTTTAATAAAAATAGGTTTGGTAAAATATGTATGCAAAAAATAATTTAAACAATGATTTTAAACCGGTTAACCAACATAATCCTATTACTAAATAGTTACTAAACTAGAGCTAGTTTTGTAGCTAAACATATTAATTAATACAAGTATTAAATATCTTAAGTTTGAAAACATTTAGTATAATAATATATTCTTAATATTTAATTTAACATAAATTATTATTTTATAAAGGGATCAGGTAAAAATAGTAAAAAGAATCATTCAATTATTTAGTAATCTTCTTAGTTATTTTCATTTTTATTACTTTGTCATGGCAACACAAGTAAACAATTTGAATCAAATATAATTCAAAATGGATGACAATATTGAATAAATTTACCGGTCTACAGTGGTTTAAAGCTCTATTACATTATTAATGTGAAGATTGAAATTAATTTTTAACAAGTTGCTAAGCAACCTAATGATTTATAAGTGGGAATGCCAATATTATCTAACTTAAATAGACAAAGCTTACTATTGCGTTTTAAAAATTGATTATTGTAAATCAAGTAGAATCTCGAAAATGACGAGCCTACAAAACTTTCGAACTCGATCTTTAGCTTAAGCGACGAATTTGAAATATGATTACTCGCAGAGCCGTAAAAACAAAGTTAGAGAAAGAGAAAAATATATTTTAAAGTGTCATATAGAAAGAGAACAAGGAAAAATGGTCGAAAAATAACAAGAGAAATTTATAGATTTAGATAAATATATATATCGGAATCTTATGTGTTTATGTGTGTATATATATATAATTAGCATCACATCTTACTAGCCATAAGGGTTATACGCAGAGCCTTGCGTTTGTGGAGATCGCGATAATTCGCGAATGTTAGATATGGAATTTTACTTTCAGATGTTCACATTTCAGGTTACCCTGATTGCAAATATATGCTCAGACTTGTCATGATAATTCACGAAATCGGCGTTTTAGCGCGATTTTAAACGATGTCCGCGATAATCGCGATTTTTGGCATTCGCGCTAATATTTTGGGATATTGAAAAATAAATTTGTGTAATATTTTGTCTTTGTGACTTATACATACTTTTCCCGGACCAGCTGCCTCTAAATCTTACTTTTTTAATAAGTTGACAGCACATTTTTTTGCGGACTAGTGTTTTTTACCGTTTTGTCGAAATAAAATGTAATTTTTTTGTTTTCACTTCAATATGTTTAGTTTACCTGTTTCAAACATTGTCCTGGAAGTCTAGTTTTAACCCAACAAAGTCACCTTAATCACGAAAGTTTGGTAAAAACCACTTTTTTAACGCTTTTGTCTTAATTCGATAATTTCGTCGCAAAAATAGGATTTTTGTAATTCACCGCTTATTCACCGCTTTTGGGAAACTTAAAAACGAAATTGGGCTTTTTTATTCACCATAAAAGCAGGGCTCTGGTTATACTCTTATGTACTATTTATGCTAATGATTTTAGGGATGAGGAAGGTTGTATGTATAGAATGTGTACCCACATTTGCATGGAGGGAGATTAGAAAACCCATTTGGAAAAATCTTCCTCAGTTCACCTGATCAAGATTTGAACCTTGATCTCTCCATCATTGGCAGTCAAATCTACTGCGAGAATAGCGACTTAGACCATATAGCCTTGAAGCAGGTTAAGTCCGATATAGATACTAGAGAGAAGGGATTTTTAAAAATGTCAGAGAGAGAGTAAAAGAAGAAAAACGGTCACAGATAGAACAAGAGATGTGAATAAAAAGAATGAGGTAAAACAAAAGAAAGTTTAATTAAGGAAGCGTAAGAAAAAAAGAGTTTGATGACTAAAAGAAGAGTAAGAAAAAGAAAGTGAATAAGAGAAAACTAGAAATGGATTGATTGAAAGGTAATAAGACAGGGATGAAAAGTAAGGGAGTGTAATAAATAATGCAAAAAGAGAAAAATAAATGTTGAAATATTGAGAAAGAAATATTAGTGAAGGCAAGAGTTAGATAAAGAAATAGGGGGAAGTCATCAATAAAATGAGAAAGAGTGCATGAGAAGGATGGAGAATGTGATGTAGCAAGAGCATTACTTTGTGGGCAGAATACACCAAGGAAGAGGAGAAAAGAAACAGGGTGAGCAGAGATATGACAAACCAACCATTTTTTCCATGGACATGTGACACATGATATTATTTGATAACTTGAGTCAAACCAAACTTGAAAGTAATCGATGAGGTTTTAGGCCAATGTAAATCCCACTATGTGCCTGAAATACATTAGTATATTTTTAATAACAATTCTTGTTTTATAATGTGTAAATATTTTTATTTAACATCATACATTTAGCGTATTTAACTAAAATATGATTTGATGATTATTCAAAATCCACAAAACATATTTGTTTCAATTTGAGCTTTGCTGAGCAAGGTAAAAGCCAGATGTCTCACCTGCTTGGATACATCCGTGAGTTCAGCCTTGAGCCGCAAGTTCTCACGAGCATGGAAGGACGCAGTTTTTTTTGCCTCATTACCCTCATCTGTCACCTTTTGCAGCTCAGCAAGCATGGCATCCATGTTGGTCTTGGCCGATTCAACTTGGAGCAGTGTTCGGGCATAGTCTTCCTTTTGTTTTTTCAAGTAAGGAGCCTTTTCCTCTATGTCCTGATAAATATAGGAAGCATAGTTGGTTAAAGATCCTAAATGAATTTATTTATTGTTTGTTCAAGTGCAAAGTGATGATCATGATTTTAAGACAATGTAACCACACACCTCTATGATTGTGTTGATAAAATGATTGAGTCGTTTGTTCTCTTCCTTGGTGAGCAGCAATTCATCAGAAGCTGAAACATATTGTGAGTAGATCTGGGTCACAGTCAGGCCTGACTTGATCATTCGACTTGCTGCCGCTGCAGCAGGCGACATACTTTCAATGGTCCTCTCAAGGTTCTCTGTGAAAACAACATAATCACAAAAATAACTACTGGTTTGATGAATGATAAGGAAATGGTTCTTAATATGTATAATAATTACACTAACTAATCAATTTCTAAGAGTAAATTTGTGTTGTCAAATTTGAAAAAATACTTGAAACAGCGGCTTGTATTTTCACAGGATAAAATAAAATTAACTATCACGAGCTATCCCACACATTTGACCAGTGATTCTTAAACTTTCTAGTGTTTGACATCATTATTCATCTGCTTGTTAAGCGTTCAACAGCGTTTACAACATCATCAGTCGTCCGTACATTTTTAATGCATTTACAATCTTCTGCATGAGGTTTAAGAACTGATCAATAGATTTCAAGAAAGGCCAAGTCTTTGAAAGTCTGTTTTCTGCTAGTTCTGGCATCTCACAGCCACATCTATACTCTTTGAAAAAAAAAGTTTTCAAATTGTGCTTGTAAATGTGATGTGTTATTGTTTAAAATATTTTGCAATGGTAGAATATGTCAGGGTTCCTACATAAAATCATAAAAATTTTCCAAGACATTTCAAGGATTTTCTACGATTCCTCTAGGACAAATGAAAAGTACTCATGGCAAAATACATATTATTACATATTTTCTTTTAATTCCGACTCCCAACTTCACTACACCTGCACCTTTCCACGCTGTTTATTATTATTTAATGTATTCCAAGATGCAAGGAGTTATTCAAATAATTAAAACATAACATAAACACAATTGCAAATAATCAATGGTGAAATGTGGGTTTCCCCTTTCACAATTATCAATTAACGGTCGGGGGATGGATGTTGTGTCTGTTCTAAATATAAGTTAGTTTATAAGTAATGTGCAGATTAGTCAGGTGGTTTAGAAAGTGTATGTTAAATACCCCAACTCTTATTGTTCATATCGGGCATTGTAGTTTATGTTATGTAAGTTACAAAACAAAAATATGTTGTTTTTTTTAATTAAAATAATACAACCCAGTTTTATATTAATGAACGATTCAGCAGCTTGATAAAAAATGTAATGGGATTTACGGGGATTCAGACACCTTACGAATTTCCTCAGATATCTTGGAAAGTTCATCTACTGACTTAATCCTGTTTCCTCCTAATTTATTGACCTATGGGGGACAAAGGAATTTCCAGGAAGAAAAATTAGAAATTGTAAAACATTTCCAGGCCTGGAAGAAAAATTAAAAAATGTCAGGTTTTCCATGACGCGTAGGAACTCTGACATGTGCAAGGTGTTTTGAATAACAATGATATTTGTAATATTTAAGATGATAGTTCACAATACTAATGGTGATGATTAAGATAGTGATGAAGTGTTTAGTGTAGAACCTGAGGGAAGTTTTGGAGAAGATAAAGTTGAAGAAAATGTTGAAGTTCAGTGTGACTCGGGTGATTGTGACATTATCAACAGACAACAAACTCTTTTCTTAGCCACATATCAACAGAGGGGTCCAAAACGTTCTGGTAGGCACTAAGCAACAAGATTAGTCCTAAAGATTATTTTGAGCAATATTTTGACAGCAAGATAATATATCTGATTGTTATGGAAACATATAAATATCCCAAGCAATATTTAGCAAAGAAATCTGTGAAAATTGCATTGTTCAAAAAATCACGATTTCTAATATGGACCCCAACCCGATTCTAATGAAGTAAGGGTACTTCTAGCCCCATTTATCCTCAGGGGTATTGTTTCTAAAAGAAGCATAAAAATGTATTTTACAAGGAAACTTGATTATGCTAGAGACCTCTTTCTTTCATAGTGTAGTGACATGAGTTAAAACCTGGATTTGTATGCACAATCAAATAGTAAAATATGCATGTAAATATGCTAAATAAATGTAAAAATTATGCACCGTAATATGCAAATAGAAATGAACATAAATCAAATGAAAAAAAATCAAATAAACAATTTATTTTGTCAAAATCTTACTTTATTCATGGTTGTTATAAGGAATTTATCCTAAGATTTTCTCCTGTGAAGCTCATAAGTTTGTCACTGAAGAATGTTTTATACAATGAAAATTTCCTTTCGACATTACATGATGTCACAAGTGCATGTGAAAATTTTTTTTATTATTCTGTGATGAATTCCTCTTATATTTCAGTTTTTTCACCAAACAACCTTTTGCTAATTTGACAGACTATTGTGAAACCAGGATTTTTATTTAATACCTGAGCAAGCTTATTGAATACAATTATAACAACACCTTGAGTTTCTGAAGACATTGAACAGAAATGTTATCTATCAAAGAAAGTAAGTATTGTAAGGAATTACTTTGAGTATTAACTGTATTGTAATTTTACATAGTTTAGAGAAACGGTTATGGATATACTGGATCTTTTTCTCAGTGTTATTTTCAGAACAAACACACACACCCACTAGTTTTGTTTTATTTTATACCCAATTAACTGCAGAGAATTTATTAATTAATTACTAATCAGCAAATGACAGAAAGGGGACAAGTACCTAATAATTTAATATGACAGTTAAGAGTAAATATGCATTTTTACCTTAAAAATATAAAATATGCATAAAACATCATTTCCCCCCAAAATATGCATTTATTTGCACTATCAAACACCAGCCAAATGGTCTATTAAGGCGTGACTTTCAAGGTACATCATTTCCGCATAACTTTAGATATGTAAAAAAGAACATGCATTTCGCATACAAATCCGGGCTCTAGTAATGAGTGAAGAGAGGTTCTCACTACTATATAAGTTTATGCAATTTGCAGATAATTCATATAAGGCCATTGTAGCATAGAACAAGAAACTATAAAATTATGCCTGTGATTGACCACATGAAGATTCAACATTCCCATAAAGGCTGCAAGTTTTGGTATAAAAATGTTTGAACTTTGTGATACCAATAGTTACCTATGGAACTTTACTGTCTTCACCAGCAAAGGAACACACTTAGGGTGTGATATTACATCTGACAACGAGCCTGTGTATAAAGATGGTGTTTTGCCTTGTTGGAAATCTTATGAATACTGGCCAATTTTTACAGCAGTCTAGACCTTTACTAAAGACTAACATCTAGACACACTGATGTTGTTCGTAAAATGAAACTAAACATGTAGTGGAGGTCACATTGAAACTGAAGAAAATGTTGACTAAGGTTGAAGTGGTTAGTGCACAGGAAGGAAAACTGATAGCTCTGAAGTGGAAAGATAAGAGGGACATTGCAATGCTACCAACAAAACACAGTAACAATGACAAAAGAGGGGAGTGAAGAAGTTATGAAGCCAGAGTGTGCTCTAGAATATAACAAGTGCATGGGTGCGGTAGACCTCAAGGACCAACTGTTGGAAGCTTATCTCATGGAAGGGAAGCAGAACAAAGTGTGGTACAAAAGTCTTTTCAAACACCTAATGAATGTTACATTTATTACATCTTGTTCCACCTAAATGGAAACAATAAGAAGTATTTGGAGTTTAGAGTGAGGTTAGCAGACTAACTGTATTAGCAGGGTACAGTGACTAAGAAGTAGGGAGGACCTTTTCAAACACTAAGAGTGATGCAACCCGACTAACTGGTCACCTTCCCAGAAGAAAATTTGCCAACAGATAGCTGAAAGGTTGTATAGTTTGCACTAAGAGTCAGAAGAGAAAGGAGATTGGATACAGATGTAAGGAGTGTCCAGGGAAGCCAGCAATATGTATAGTGCTTTGTTTTGAAAAGTACCACACAGAAATCAGCATCTAAGAATGAAAGCATTTAGGCCCTTATTTATGTCACATACAATGAATGGTCAAGTTATTTTTTATTGTAATAGGGTAATATATTTTGGATATCTAATTTTTTCAGATATTTCCGAGTATTAGTTTTAAAGTTATAAAATGTTTTGTGTGACACTACACTTGAACTATTGCACTACACAAATTAAGTAACCCTCATGAGGGGGTTTCAGTAACTGATGTAAGCCACGCAAGGAATGTTAAAAGGAAATTAGTTCCTGGACATGCCAATGGTCCTCCATTATACTTCGAGTCTATTACACTAACAAAATATTAATATAAATTCAGTATCTCTACAATTAGTTTTTAATTACAAATGAGTATTTTTATTATGAGTATGTCTCATCTAATAATGAATTCCTTAACTGATAACATATAATAACATTAGGATGTATAGTGAAATACAGTCGACTCTCCATTTTCCGGGTTAACAGAGGGGAGAGAAAGTACGGATAGTTAAAATCCAGATGGTACAAAGAGGCCCTTTACACATATATTTACTTACTGAAAGAAGTCTGTTATATTTTGCTGTTTTTTTCCTCGATTTGTTTTTTGTAAAAAAAGAAGAGTGTCATCCTACTACTCCAAATATTATTGTGTTCTGAACTAAGCGCCTCCTAATTTATTACATTGGCTAACAATGTCAGAGGTGGTATAGGTTGAACCTTCCCGCCAATATCTTGTAATTTTTGTTGCCACATGACAAATAGCAGCAGGGGAGTAGTCTGACATGAGTGTATGAAGCAAGTGTGTTAATGAATTCCTCCATGCGGAAGAAATTGCATCCAATGCCATTCATCGACACTTGCTAAACGTTTACAGAGAGGCACAGTTAGGCGGTGAGTGGCGCGTTTCAGCAGTGACGACAGCGATAATAAAGACAAGCCATGTTCCTGGCGGCCATGCACAACTGTCATCCCATGAAATTAAGAGAGCCTAGAACAGAGAACTGTGTGCAGAGCTGAATGTCGGCTTCAATGTGTTAGAAAGAATGTTCCCAATGTTGGCATATTGCAAAATGTCAGGTGGGTCCAACACATTTTCAAAAAAGCAGAAAGACTGCAAGTTTGCCAAGACCTGCTGAACCACCATGTGGCTGAAGGTGACAGTTTAATGGACTGCAACATCAACAGTGATGAGACATGGTGTCATTACTACAAACCAAAATCAAAACCAGTCTATTGAGTGGAGACATGTGAATTCTCCATCAAAGAACAAATTCAAGACACAGCCATTGGCAGGTAAAGTGATGTGCACTGTCTTTTGGGATAGGAAAGGTGTGATCCTCTTGGAGTTCCTGGAACCTTGACAAATTAACTCGGAGCTGATCTTGGCTCCTAAATATTTAAAGTCATTAAAGGTGCGCGTTTGTGCAGTAAAATATATATGATGTCTTAATCATAATAACAATAAAATTAGCTATGAAAAGCGCAAAGTAAAACAGAGAAAAGCAAAGCAAATTATTTTAACACTTAGCTAAATACAATTTTCTGAGCTATGACACAGGTCGAGGGTCAAGTTTTGAATCCAGGCGCGGCCACGGCCATACCTGAACCGGACCTGAACCATCGGTCACAACAACATAGCCTACTAGTAAATGTGGGGTGTTTGGACAGTATTATTATTATTATTATTAGCACCGCGTCTTACTTCCCATTCGGGTTGTACGCACACTTTGGACAGTAACAAGTTTTAATTACTTTTCAATGTGGAAGAGTTATGTGTGAATATTAGCGGTTAGAGTGTGGTAAGAAATATTTGGTGGTTGTTTCAAAAGAAGTGTTAAATAAATATTCACTGAACTGCTTCTCTTAGTCTTTGTAATTTCATGTTTGAATCACCATCACAAAATCATGCTCCAATGGTCAATTAACGGAACGTTTATTGGACGCACTTAGAACGTGAGAGTGTAATGGAACTCTGACTGCAAACATGGTGACACTGACTAAGCTAAAGGCCCAAATTTTCAGAATCAGGCCAAAGAAAAAGTAGGGCTGGGCCGATGCCGATACCTGATCCGATTTATTGGCACAATTGGACAAGGACAATATTTTTTTATCATGCCAATATTTTACGCTGATAATTTGAAATATTTGATATATTATAAATTCTCAAGTCAGGAAAATATAATTTATAGTTCAAACAAAACTATTTAAATACAGTCTCTTGCATGTAGACACAAATTCTTTAACTCTGCGTTTGACAGAAATATAAACCATTCAATTTTATTTACCCTAAGACATATTTCAAATGATGAAATACTTTATAAATATATTAGAGATAAGGATTTCCTCAAGTAACAAAGTTAAACACTGTCAAAAACAATATTAGGTGGACCAATATGGTTTTATTTGCTGTAGATTTATGAAACAATTAAAACTACATCATATTATTATTATTATTATTATTATTATTATTATCACCGCGTCTTACTACCCGTTCGGGTTATACGCACTTACGCTAATGTGTAATGGTAGGGAGATTGTGAGATGAAATAAAATGAAATGAAGGACCTACAGTTTAACGTGGAATCCGAACCACGGTGGAGGCCTGGCATTCCCCACATTCACAAGATGTCTTGTCAGAGGTGAAGGAAGGGTTTGG
>CABFVZ010001908.1:0-28657 GCA_902151445.1 Timema monikensis | reverse complement strand
TACTATCATTCTGTAACATGATAGGAAAGACCGTAAGTCAAGTTTATGAAGTTAGTTTTTAAGATACAATGTTTTCTTTATGGATAGTAGCTACTAGGAAGTTTGAATTAAGGCCTTTATTCTCTTGTCTGTTTGTTTTTTGAAGATGGTTAAAACATTCTTGATTTAAAATATTTACTCTTTAATTTGTTGATGGTATTTCATGTATGCACATCCCCCCTTTCCCGTAGTTTTAAGGGCCTTTCCTACAGGGACAGTGGAGGGTGTTGCACATTCATACTAAGTAAAACCTTGTTTTTTTTTATATATATAATTAAATGAAAGAAGTCTAATTTATTGAAGTTGGCATAACACATCCTACTTAGGCAACATAGGTGTACTATTCACAATATTAACAGCATTTACAAATTTACTTTTTAATTCACACATAATAGGCTGCATAAATGTATCAGGTTTGACCGAAAGACTATAAATTTAGTTAAAACACATGTAGAAATCAAAATTTTAGAGTTTCCTGAAAACCCCACTAAAACTTGGGTTTTTAAAAAATCCCACCCGGGCTGGGTTTGTTCTAACCCTTAAATAACGAGTCCTACATATAGGGGTTGTTACCATATTGAAACGATTTAGAAATACTTCTTGGGAGTTATATTCAGAGACTCTGATTTGTGGTAAATTAAATGATTAAAATTCTGTTAGATAAAAAGATGGATTTGGCAGATAAGTTGATAAATAAAATATTATTTTTAGTTAAAAATGTGAAATAAGATTTTATTCAAGTAGTACGGTGCAATAAAAATATAAAGTTTCAGCTAAAATCTGTATAGAAGACAGTAATAGTATAATTTGGTTTCTTAAACATGTTTGTTTTTGTCTGCTGTTTCTTTAAATGTTTGCCTTTTGTTAATATAAGGCATTTTTATTTTATCAATGTTTTTTGGTTGAAAGTAAGAAATTTTGTGGGTTATTGAAATAACTTTATCATTAATTTAAGTTTAAATGAAAAATATAGACTATAATTCAATTTTAAGAGGACAAGTGGTTAACTTGAAGATATTTAAATTTATTTTACTTCACATATGTAATATAAATTCAAAAAACTTGAGTAAACTTTAAATCTATTTTGATAATCATCTTAATGTTTTGAATAAAAGTTTGTGAGAGCACATATCACAAAATTCTGGTAGCTTTATTATTCCTAGGCCTGAACAAGATCACGATTTTTGGGAAATTTGAAATTCCCGAAACTCAGGCAGTAAAAGTTAATTCTAAGATTTCTCAAGAAATAAGCCTATGCCAAATTGGCTCAATCTCTAAAATTTAAGTACTGGGAGTTGTCTACTTTAAATGCCTTATTAAGTATTGTAATGTTTATAAACGTTATCCTGTTTAGGACCTTAAAGGTATGTTGAAATTAGCAAGTGTGCTTTAATTTGTGTTGTTTTTTTACTTTTTAGAGAGCTAAACAATGTAATAAATTTGATTTTTTGGCTTAAAAGTGGTGTTAAAAAAAGACATATGAGGATGTCTAAAGAGATGTTTATGTTTGTTCCGACTATAGTTTACATTTGTCAATTAATAGAAAGGTCATAAAACAGTAGCTCACCATGTTGAGCTGACTTGAGCAGCTCATTAGCATCATCCAGCTCCTTTTTTAGCCGGTCAATGATTTGTTCCTTCTCAGCCAACTCTTCTTGATGTTCGACAATCCTCCTGTTCATTTCCATCTCAAGATCCCCGTACTGTTGTGTAGCTTCCTGCAAGAGCTGCTGGAGTTGCTTAACTCCACTCGTCAACTCCTCCGACTTACTGTCCGCCGAGCAACTCTTGTCTGTAAAAATTATATATCCGTACGAGACCTGCTTGTACCCAAAACACCACACCCATACCCAGCACCTCTAAAAGATACCTATCTATATATTTTGAAATAATAACAAACAAAAATTAGATTACTTTTTTCTTATAAAATTTAATGCATTTGTGTAGCTAAAATATATAACTTAAAAAGTAATGAACTATGGAAAAATCTGTTTAAATTTGAAGAAGGTAGCATTCATCTAGCAACCTGCTAAATGAGAGTGAACAATAAGTTAAGTGTGATGTACTTAGAATGAAATAATCCTGGTGAAAATTGTCTTCAGCAAACATATATGTATTTCCTTTTATAAAGTGACCACCCATACACAGGTCTGTATGTATTCAAATAAATATAACACCTAGATCTGATGCATTTTTACTTTCAGAAATATTTTATATACTTTGAATAAAATAAGTAGACTTTTCAAATACATAAGCTCGAAGGGCAGCACCATTTTTTTTTTCTAATCACCTTTGTAGAGCTCCACCATTTTTCTTTGAGCTTCCAATTCTTTATCATAAGTCTCTTTCAAACGAATTTCATCTTCTCTTTGCTCTTTCAACTTATCTGACAACTTCTCAATTTTTTCATTAGAAATGTTTAATTTAGTTTTTAATTCCTCAATAGTTCGTTCTGCTGTCTGAAACTAAATCAAACAAAACAAAGTTAAATGCCTTGTTGTCATACTAGAGAGAAAAAATTAAGCTTTTACTAAAGTGATTGGCTTAGCAGGTAACATACTTAATTTTGACTCAAAAGGTTAAGGTTCTAATCTCAAAGAGGTGCTCTGAGATTTGATAATTTACTAAAATGATCATTAATTCTCTTTCAAAGCAGATGGAAATGCATTTTTCATTGCTTATATTCTTTATTCTGTACCAACCATTAAAATAGATTTGTAGATAATCAAGAAGGGTCAAATTTACTATTTTACAAATTTGAATCTTTATTTTATCTTAATTACTTACTCGCTCTATGGCAATAGGAACTGAAAAGTCCAGTTGTACCTGCTCAGTGTTCGTGGAGAGCTGCCCCTCAAGTGTGAGCAACCGGTTCATGTAGTCCCGACGAGCTTGGTTCAAGTCACTAGTGTGCTTGTTCAGTTCATCTGTTAGGGTCTTAATGGTGTTGTTCAAGAATATACGTTCCTTCTCAAAGCGAGATTCTCTGCACACATATTTAATTCATTATTTACCACAGTTAAACTACAAATGAGAGCTTTAACAACAATTATTTGTGAAAACTTACACTGGCAGTCCAAATAAAATCCACACGTTAAGATAGGTTTGATCTTGATCCTTGAATGAAACCTGATATGATTGAATTAATACCTGAGGAATTTGTCTTTGCCCTATTTTGTGGGGATAAAAACTTATTTTAATTTATTTTTTATGCTCGTAGCTTTCTCAATTTTTATTCATCACATTAAAAAGATTTAATTAACTCAGCCCATAGATATATTATTATCATTATTAGCACCGCGTCTTACTACCCATTCGGGTTATACGCACTTACGCTAATGTGTAATGGTAGGGTGATTGTGAGATGAAATGGAGGACCTACAGTTTAACGTGGAATCCAAACCACGGTGGAGGCCTGGCATTCCACACATTCACAAGATGTCTTGTCAGAGGTGAAGGAAGGGTTTGGTAATCAGATAAATTAGGGCCGGCACCGAGGATTGAACCCCAGACCCCAGCACAAAAGTCCAACACATTGCCCCTAGACCACCAGGTCACCTACTATTAGTAGTATTCAAAATAAGGTGCAACATAACAATCCATCAACCACTTTGGTGGCCGCATAGTTTAAGGCACTACTCTAGCAATAGAGTAGATTGTTGAAAATGGAGGTATCGGGGTTTGATCCCTGTTGGGTGCATCGAGAGTTGTCTTCCTAAATGTTTTTATCCACTTCCCCTCAATGCAAATGCGAGTGTACTTCCTATGGGTTAAACCTTCATAATCCCCTACACATTAGTGGTAAAACCCAAAGGGTAATTAATATCTAGAGATGGGTCAAATTCACTATTTCTCGAATCCAAATCTACATTTTATTTTCGAATCCAAATCTACATTTTATTTTCGAATCTCAAATCTCGAATCCTAGCAAATTCGCTATAAATTTTATTGATTTACAAATAGACCTACATTACACAATATAGGCCTAAACTGTGAATTAAGGTTTATTTCAATCATGCTTTTAATTTTAATCAACCACAAACCCCCCTCCCCTTGCAAAATACAGGTTAAAATCCAGCCAAATTAAGCAATCTAGACTCATATTATTGTTTAAAAATCAAATCCAGCCAAATTTGAGTGTCTTTTAGTTATTTTTAAAAGTGTTGTTAGAATGGGTTAAGTTTCTAAAAAACATGTGAAATAAACAAATTAGGCCTAGATATCCTTTGATCAACTTTTATCATCATTAAAGGATATTTTATTGTATTAAGATAGCAAAAATAAAAATACAAACGGATATTTTTAATAAAGACTAAAACAACATGCTTAACAATTAAACATACAATGCAAATAGTGAACTCAATAATGCTCAAGTAAGTTTTATTATTATTTTCTCAAATATATTCGATTCTTACGATATATCGATTTCTGAGAATACATTCTATTTAAAACACGAACATATTTTCAACTACTATATGTTGATTCCCATTTTATAAGGCGGACTATGTTTGAATATTTCCACAATTACTTTTATAACATATTTTAAAAAAATTATAAAAACTAAGTTAAAATCAATTTAAAAATAAATAATGGATTAGCAACTCGTTATTTGATTCTTAAAACTCAAGAGCGCTTATTAAGTGATCAGATTACCTGAATCGATTTTAATTATTATTATTATTATTAGCACCGCGTCTTACTACCCGTTCGGTGTTATACGCACTTATGCTAATGTGTAATGGTAGGGTGATTGTGAGATGAAATGAAGGACCTACAGTTTAAAGTGGAATCCGAACCACGAATCGATTTTAAACAATCAATATACGATACGTAGGCCGGTAGGGATAAATAAACAATTTTATCGCTGTCTGGCTGTTGACAGTATTTATTTTTCATGAAACCCAACAAAATATCTATCATAAGGATCGTATGCAATAAATTGGGGTTCTTTACATATTTGTTGATATATTAAAACCAGTTGGGTAGTAAGAATTAACAGTATCTTTATTTTAATCATCACTCGGGCGAGTAAACATAATATACGTCATGGCGACTAACTTTATATCATGTGTAATGGCGGCTGACTTTGTATCATCCGTAATATGTTCTTATTTCTGTTAAAAAAAAAAAGCTATAATTTGTTTCGAGTTTATTTGTAATTCTAGTTTTGATTTTCAGTTTTTGAAGAGTTTTGATGTGTTCATTAAAATATTTACAAGATTGTTCGTGAGGTGAAAGTTTTAGAAGTGAGCATGTGCCAAAACGGTTGAGTCCAAGTTTCCCATACGATTGGGAGGGTAAGGTACTAGGCACGTAAGATTTTTCCACACCTAACAATTTTTTTTTTAAGACGATTTTATTCATGTTAATCTCTTTTGTCCGACAAAATAAATATTACAGGTTAAGTTGTGCTTTTCAAGTAGGCCTAACTAAGTAATTTTTGAATTCAACATATTATGCTTTGTTTATGAGGTGAAAGATTCGATCATCGAATCCAGTAAAACACCGAATCCTCGAATCTCGAATACTTTTCAGGATTCGGTGGATTCGAGGATTCAAAGATTTGAGTGGCTCATCTCTAGTAATAACTAATAAGGTCTTTCAACTCTTCAGTAAAACCACTCTTGTAATTTATGTTCTCAGACAATCCTAAATTACATTAATCCACTGCAGTTTACATTATCATGTGCTCTGAACAAATCAAATGACCATGAAAACACTTAAATAATTAGATTTATAAGAATATAGAAAGAGGCAGCACTGATAAAATGATAGCCACAACAAACCACAAAAATAAATTTAAAATCTAATACATTATTATTATTATTATTAGCACCGCGTCTTACTACCCGTTCGGGTTATACGCACTTACGCTAATGTGTAATGGTAGGGTGATTGTGAGATGAAATGGAGGACCTACAGTTTAACGTGGAATCCGAACCACGATGGAGGCCTGGCATTCCCCACATTCACAAGATGTCTTGTCAGAGGTGAAGGAAGGGTTTGTTAATCAGATAAATCTGTGCCGGGACCGAGGATTGAACCTCGGCCGCCAGCACAGAAATCTGACACCTTACCCCTAGACCACTAGGTCAACCTTAATACAACTTAGAAATGAAAATTAAAACAGATCAAATTTTGTGAAATTCTACTATCTAAATGTATTATCAAATCTAAAGTAGTGTTGATGTGAAATGTAGTAATTTCCAATATTAGCAAAAATTAATAATATTGAGAACCTTCCTGTGGGCACAATATTACAAGCATACATTAACATATTGGTGGATTCATAATAAACCACCTCCTAAACCCCTTTTTTTTTGTTTTTTGTTTTAGCACCATTACCAAACTTTAATAGCGACCAACTGGGTCGTAAAGGTATTACGATCCCTGAAAGGTTTGAATATAAAGCTATAAAAACTATATTACTGGCTCACTTGTAGAGTAGTGACTCTTGGAGACTTTTAACTTCTTCATATTTAGTGATAGCTTCTGATTTTGAAATATTTGCGGCCTTCAGCTCCAAGTTCAAGGACTTGCACTCTTCCTGTATGCGCTCCAATTCAACAGCTCGCCGCTCCCACAAGCGCTGGAGGCTGTCTCGCTCATCCAGAGCAGAATTCCGTTGTTGGCGATATTCGCTATTTTCACGTTCCAATCTACATTCATAAACAGTCACAATAACTATAATAGAGGACAGTTTAAAAAAAAGTATTTTTATCATTAAATGAGTTTTCACAATTGACTTGGTTACGGCTTGGTATCAAGGGTTTACAACCAAATGGTTCTGACTCTGGTATCAAGGGTTTACAACCAAATGGTTCTGACTCTGGTATCAAGGGTTTACAACCAAATGGTTCTGACTCTGGTATCAAGGGTTTACAACCAAATGGTTCTGACTCTGGTATCAAGGGTTTACAACCAAATGATTCTGACTCTGGTATCAAGGGTTTACAACCAAATGGTTCTGACTCAGGTGGAGCACTAAAACGATTTTGAGATGATTTTAAACAAAAATGGTGGTTGAGGTAATGTAGATCTAACAGCTGGTAGTTGAATTTATGTAATCATACTGCATGTACTGCAAATCTACGAAAAATGAGCTATTTAATTTTATTCTTGGTTAGATTGGTTTTTTTACTAGTCCTAATATTTACACAACATATCTTCCCAAAAGTAACCTTTTTAAGAAAACATGATGTACATATATAATATTAAATAGGCCTAGATCATTCAGTACTCTCTTTTATCGATAATTAAACCTTTTTAAATACCTTATTAGTGACATGTATTTCTAGCTAGTAATTGTCCATTTTAATTTGCAAAAACTTAAAATCTATTGACTATATGACGTTATACTTATTTAAACCTAACATAAGAATTGATGCTGTTTTGAAATTGGCACACACATTCTCGGCTCATTGGTCATAACTCTACTGTTTAGTCTGGTCAAGGAAAGCGTTACTAAACCGAGCTCTGGTAATGTCTCAGTCATAAACATTTCGTTAACATCGATACCAGGTCAACTGTGAAAACATGCCTATTGCCTAGTTACTGCGAGAGTAGTGCGTTAGACCATGTGGCCCTGAAAGCAAGTTAGGATAAATCCAAACATTTTATGTAATCCTTACTCTATTTTTTCTATAGTATGGATTTTAGAATTGAGATTTTTCCACTCAAAATGGTGACAATATTGAAATTACTTTCATTATTTCTAAAGTTCAAAGTGGCCCTCATGGTCAAACGAGTTTGATAAACCTGCCCAGTAAGTTTTAGCAATTTCTTAACAATAGTTAAAAAATATTATTGATTTTCCGAGTAGGCTTGCATTGCTAATGTTTCCGAGCAATTGTCTAAATACAGGGTTCCTACAGTATTTGTAAAAATATTCTCCCTGACTTTTCCCTGACTTTCCCTGACTATTTTCCCAAGTTCCCTGACCAATTTCTCATAAAATTTCCATTATAACTTTACGGTACTATACACGTGAAAATATTAATTTAAATAAATTTATTTCGGCCTCCTCCCCCCTTACAGCCGACCTTGCCTCACCTCTCATGGAAGAATAAGAAAGCAGACATCTTGCCAATCAGTTGAGGGAAAATGATGGAAAAATAATCCCTATCAAAAATTTGTAACAAACTTGATTCCCTTTGGTATCATGTGCAGAAATACGTATTAAATAACAGGCCACTAAGAACATACTAAAGAGTTTGGTATCATTACAGTTTTATTTTACCTAAACTGTACATTTCCTGAACTGAATAGCTTACAACAGGAACTCTGTCTGCTTTCATATTATTCATGTCTCAAGTCAATTTTATTTTTATTAAAATTATCACTATAGTCATACAATAAGAAACTATGTTATATTTAATAAAGTGAAGCTTGCTTCTTCTTCAGTTCTTGCAACTCCACGTCTATTGCTTCTCGTTTCTCTTCAGTTGCCATCATTAATTTTTTTCTTTCTCCTTCTAAATCTTTAACTTGTATATCTAATTTCCTCTTTTCTGCCTTCTTCTTGTCTTTTTCACTTTTTTCTTGCTTCTTCATCTCTAAGTATTCATGATAGCGTTTCCGAGCACCTCTCACGTAATCCAACATCTTTTTGCTAATGTGTATATTTTTAATCCCTCCTGCTTCTTGTATCTCATCATGAATGTGACGCTGTGCAATGACTGTCTTTTCATGCATGTTTTCAACCAGTAAAGATTTATTGACTGAAAAACCACCTTCAACAGTTGCATTCCCATGCGACAAGACAAGGCAAATCTTTATTACTTCCCAAAGATGTTTGTAGTTTGCTTCTCCTATTAGAAAGCTACCATAAATAGTGTCAAGTCCTACTTCATCACTAAACTGATCACAAGGACGAAATATTTCTTGAAGCTCAGATTTTTTGAGGTTGCAAAAATGCAAGTATTCTTTCTTGGCATTTTCAGCCAGAACATCATTTATGATGTTGGCATGGTTGAGTTCCTCCAAAAGAAAAGAAAATCTCTTCTGGGCCAGTTGAGGTGAATGTTGAATAACACAAGGATCCAATGAAGACAAACCTCTCACAGCTTTCTGTTTTAAGGGACTTTTTTCTTGTAGTTTTGCAATCATGGTGGTTAACATACTGCGGCACTCATGTATAAATTCTAATTTTTGTCTTTCTGTTACTGTGATCGCAGTTTCTCCTAACAAACGTTTTGTTGCAAATCCTATATCAATATTTTTGCTAAGGATCAAATTTTCTGATTTTTTTGTGTCAATAGACAGTAACTTTGGACCCGTGCACTTCATAAGATCAGGTTTCACACAACGATTCATAAGGTATCTTAGAAGTTTCTCTACAGCTTCAAAAAGATATGGAGTCATTGGTTTTGATGTCTGGAACCGTTGCAGGAAAGGCTGACATTCATCTGCAATTGTCTTGCAGAACGCTAGTTTACACTTTAGGAATGGATCACAGGCTGCTCTTTTCAGTGTCTCTACAGGTTTTGTTTTAGGAAGTTTTGCTTCTTTGAGAAACTTAATAACATGGTCCCAAATTTGTAATGCCCTTTGAAAGCACTTCGCATTCTCTAACCAACGCACACCACAGAACTTCAATGGAAAAGTTGTACACCCTGTCAACTGGGTGAACAATGCTCGACGAGCTGGAGAGTCAGTGAACAGGTAGTACATGTGACGTAATAAGCTACTTATATCCCAATCAACAGACTCTACTCCTGTTCTCAAGGAACCATGAACAACATGAAGCCCACATGTTCCCAGATTTAGCAAACTACATACTTCATTGTCTGTTACAGATTTGAGGTGTTCCTGAAGAAGTGTTATAAACTTTAAATTGACATTTGGGCCATCCATTGACACTTGTATCAACTTAGAGAGTGGAAGAGGAGAAATACCATCCAGAAAATGCTTCAGTAATTCTTCAGCAGTGCTCCTATCGAAAAACACACTGTTTAAGTAACGACTGATGACTTTATGATTTTCCTTGTCCCAGAATCTAATTACAATGTCCATCTGTCCTCTTTGAATAACTTTATTCAATGCCTCATCAAAACAAATTACAAAGTTGTTACATGATTTTAGGCGGTCCAGTAAATTATTATGAAAGAATGGAGCCAAGCCATGCACAATGAAGTATGCAGCCTTGTCTCCACCAAGGGTAAAGGCATTGGCAATGGAACACTCGGGAAACATCAATTGAAAAATTGTACTTAAATTATTGCACGAATTGAAAGACATTTTTTTGTCAACAACTTGCATAGCCCAAATGACTTCCGCCTTAGTTATATCATCTTTTATAACAAAAGTGTTATGGTTTCTTTGAGGCACTACACTAATTTCACTTTTAGCAACAGCTTCCTTCTGCGACGTTACGATTTTCGATGAAACAGAAAAACTCTTCGAGCAACCAGCAGAATCATCACTAGGTAGAATGTCTTTGTGTGCCAGAGATTCTCTTGAAACTGGGGAGCTCGATGAACCTGAATCACTTGACTTTTTTGAAAAAAAAGTCAACAGAGAGCGTTGATTTGTCAAAGTTTCAAGAGTTTTGATATGAGTTGGTCCTTTTGCATGGGAAGCTAATGCTTGCTTTCCCATATTACTTAAGTTTATAATTTTTTTGCACACTTTACAAAATGCCTGCAGCTTATTACTTTCAACACCACTTATCCAGTATGAGAATTCAGGAAAATGGTCTGGGCTTAGCCAGAGCTGGTTAAAAACGGTTTTTTTGTTAGACATTGCTGGTGTAGTCTAATCAGTCCTGGTGCACTGTATCAAACTATAACGATGACAAACCTTGAATAGAAAAAATATTTTCTTTGTTTTTTCTAAGTGTGACATGAAGACATGAATTGTCATTTCCCTGACTTTCCAGAGCGTAGGAACCCTGAAATATGTTTTTAAGGTTTTTTTTTATTACAGTTTCAAAATAACTAGATTGTTCTAATGCCATATGTTCTAACCTCTGGACCAAGTCTTGTTGAGTCTGTAGATCATTCTCAAGAGTCTTGAGTTTGCTTTCAACTGTGTGCAGATCTTGCCCAGTCTTGGTAAGCTGGTTCTTGTCATTGTTGTGTTCCTGTTGAATCTTAGCCAATTCATTCTCCAAACAAGTAATCTTATCTTTTGCTCTAGAAAAAAAAACACACACAACAAACATATTAAAACCTAACTTGTTTGATTAGTGAAACATTATCCAGTTTTTATATTAGAACAGCGATTCTAACCGGGTTGCTGCAGCCCTCTGGGGGCTCTTGAAAAAATAATTTAAAATATTATTTTCTTATTACTGAAGTCAATTATCTTAAATTTTACGTTATGAAAGAAATAATTCTATGATTGTAAGCATATAAGTACAGTAGACTTGATTTTTCAGAGTAATGGAGGGAAGGGGAAGAATGGATAGTACAAATAATCCTCATCTGTTTACCATCACCATTCAAAATTTTCTGCCCTTTGTTTCTACTTATTTATGTGAAAAGGAGTTTTCCACAATGGTAAATACTAAAACAAAGCAGTGAAATCGACTCCGAATTGACTCCTGCATGCGAATAGCATTTAGTAACACAATCTACACAAGAATAGACAAATTAGTGGAAATTGTTCAACAGTAGAAGTCCCATTAAATACATTCAGGTAAGTTAATTTTGGTTTTTTATTTGTTTGTTATTAAATCAGCAAATAAAGCCACTATTTTAGAATAAATCTAAATGAGTAATATGTTAGTAAGAACTAGAGGGCCGCGAACGTAATAAAAGGTTAAGAACCACTGTATTAGAGGACTTGATTAAATGTATTAGTAATCATTCAGAAGAATTTTATGATATTATAGTTTAGATATATATTATAATAGTATATTAGGCCTATATAGTCTAGTTTCATGACAAAGTATAAATCATAAATTTAAAACAAGAAATAAAATTCTAAAGTATTATTTATGTTAGTGATATTTTTATACTGTTAGTAAATTTTTTTATAAAGATAGGTTCAATTAAGTTAAACTTTATTTTCTTTTAATGGTCACCATAGTAAGAAATTCTCACCTGATAATTCGCCGTCTATAAACTTTTATTCCATAAATTTTGAGTAATTGTGTTATAATTCATTTGATTATATATGCATACATATATAATTGGAGATTCATTTTACTTTCTGTAGCAATGGGCACAGATACCAATGGGTAACTCATCTTGGCCTATTAATTTGTCAGTGGTAGTTTTAAATTAACTTAAAATATGTCCTAATATTATAGTTAGCATTGGTGTTTTAAAATATTAACTATCTCTTGTTTTGATAGCTTAACTAATGCCGGGATCACGATCAACTTAACGTAACTTAACGTATGTGTGATCACGATTCACATAACTTAACGTAACAACTCGAACCAAACGTCTCGATTCTAGAGTAGATTTTGTGATCTGTGATTAGTACTATTAGTAATAGTGTTTATGATCTGTGAATGTTTACTGTTTTCTACCAATATCATAGATGTTTTTCATTAAACATTTTGGATAAATTTAGCTTTCCTATTTTAGTTTAATTCTTAAGTATACTTTAATCTAAAATCTTACATCTACTTTAGCCTAATAATACGAGTTGTGAAATTAATTGTATATTATAAAGTATATATTTTTACGGTATTCAAACTTATTGTCAGTAGGCCCAAGTTCTTTGGCACTCTCAACTTTTTGTGTTTAAGTGTAATATTCAAAATGTATCTCAAATTGAAACTGATTATTTCAAATTGAAACTGATTAAACTTGAAGTACTAGCTCTGGAAGCATATTGGAACTACAAAATCAAATGCAACAAGATAAGGCTTTTATTCAGAAAATACATTTAATGTATAATATAAGTTTTAGTTGATTTATATTTTAATAACAAGAATCTTTTTTGTAAGCAATAAATACAATTTTATATAGTAAAAGCGTTGTGGTTTTAACTCCCTTACAATATTTTAATAATTAAGTTAGTTAAATTTGAATTAAGTCTGTTCTATAACGTTCTCTAATGATACGATACTAGCACTTATTTTACTTAAATGTCTAATCACTAGAATTAAAGCTAAAAAGTAGACCTTGGTCATAATACCAACAAATGAATTACTAAATTGCCTACCTCCCAAGACATCTCTTACTTTAAGTTAACTGCAAGTCAACGTTAAGTTAAGTGCATCGTGATCGCTTCCATTTAAACACACGAGGTCCTTTTAAGTGAACATTACGTTAAGTTATGTTAAGTTGATCGTGATCCCGGCATTATAGAGGTAACAAAATTGTTAAAGGGTAGTTGAAAATCATTTAGGAAAAAACACCAAGTAGGCCCACACTTGAGCTAGATTCAAACCTCAATCTCTCCATATCAGCAGTCTAGTCTACTGCGAGAGTAATGTCTTAAAACAGGGATGTCAAACTAGTTTACTCATTGAAAACAAAAAAATACAGAAAAAGTTACATTAGGTTTTTTTAATACTCACTATCATAAGTAAAAAAAACTCATTTTAGTATGTAAGCCTACTTTGATTTTATATATAAAAAAGGGGATTTTATTAAATACAATTTTGGGGCTTCTTCGTTATTTTTTCTCAAAAAGGTGATCAAAAATTACTTTTCAAGAGAAAAAGGTGGACCATAACTCTCCCTACAAGTCTCAATATGCAGTCAGGAGATATAGTTTGTATTGGACAACTTTTAAGAGAATTCAGACACCATCAAAAATCACTTCCGGCCTTTAAGCCAACGCCATTGCAACTTTAAAGTGCACATGGCTTCCAAAGGCACTTAGACGGACTATTCAGATACGGTCCAAACCTCTGTTTGCACTAGAACACATTTCACAAATAGCCATCTTTACAATAAAAATAAAACCTCACCATCTATTAATATTTATAATTTACATTTTGTTGGCAGCCACAATTTATGGGTCTCACATTTTCGGACGTGATATTTTGAAAACCAACCCTTTAATGTGTTAAATGATCCTGTTTCTATTTGTTTATCTTCATTGGAACCAAAGAACTAAATTTTCAAATGCCGCCATTATGGTACGCCTTCATTTATAAAGAAGGATTCCGTCAAAGAAATATATTGTTATACTGATAAAGAGCTATTTTACTCTACTATAATTATTTAATAATAGGTTTATAAATGTTTCAAACTCATAGCATATAAGAGTTCTAGAACTATCAAACAAAATTGACATACCATGATTAACCTTGGTTGATACCAGCACAGCTTTGGAAACAACAAATTCTTCATACTTTGAGGTGACAAACACCTTTATTTTTTCTCGTAATTCTTCTGGTATTCTCAAATATTCATCATTTGAAATCACATTCGGAACTAACATAGAGTCAACATCAGTCTCCATTTCTAGCTTAAATAAGTTTTACAATATAAAAAACTTTACTGTTTGCCGGTTTGATCGGTTCTTTATTCACGAATATTAAGAAAGGGTTGCCAACTCTGTAATTTCAAGGTATTGCACCTGAAAATGATTGTATTTTGCCCGCTAAGTTACTACTTTTGTTTCTTGGATTAGATGTAAAAAAAACTTTTAATATATACACAATTAATGATACAACACAAAAATTGTAAATATGTTTTATATTATAGTTTATTAAAGTTTGTGATCAAATTTTCAAAAATCAGTGATTAAACTACTCCTTAGTATTTTTTTAAAACTTGCATTTCTTTAATGGTACCGTAAGATGGGGTAACTTTAGCCCAGTCAAGGTAACTTTAGCCCAATTTCAAAAAAGTTTATTTCTGATGTTTCTCTTTGGTATATTATCCGATTTGATTGCAATTGGTGAAAAATTGTAGGTAGCAGCACTAGATATTGACTGAAAAAAAATCATTTGTAGGTCATGCTTCTTTTACATTTATCTTTGCTTTTCATGTAAACACATAGATAAAGAATATAAACATGTTCTGTTCTGAGTGATCAAAATAAAGGCTTCCAACTTTCATCTCTGCACCTCTACATGAAAGTTTCTTAATTCTTGTAAGTACATTTTCTTATACTTACATACCACTAGTAAACGTAATTAATATGAAAAATTTAGTTTCTCTCATTTTGTCAGATCTGCTGAATGTTTTATGACTTGGGGTAACTTTGGCCCATGATTTGGGGTAACTTTAGCCCAACCTCAAATTCTTTGTTGCTTGACTCTTATTTCATAATAATCGGTTTTCTAATGCTATTTTATTGATTTTTGGCTAGCACTAATAGTCTTATTTATTTTTTTAATGTTTTTAATGGCTTTTTGTGAAAAAGTAACCAAAACTTTTACTTATTTTCTACAGTATCATGCCAAGAAAACCAAAAAAACTGTTGGGCACACGAACGTACAGGAATTACACTCCAAATACATTGCAAGAATGCCTTGTAAAGGTCAGGTCTGGACAACTTACTCAACGAGTTGCTGCAGAAAGATATAACATCTCAAGATCTACAATCAAGAGTAAACTGAAAGGTCTGCACGACAAACCAGTAGGTCGCTCTCGTGTGTTTTCACCTGAAGAAGAATTAGCCTTTGTGCAGCATTTGATAAAATTATCTGACTACGGATTTCCAGTTGTTGAATCAGATTTTCGAATGATTGTAAAAAACTATCTTGATAAAAAAGGGGCTAAGGTTAGCGTGTTCTCAGGAAATTACCCTGGCTATGAATGGACAAAAGGGTTTTTGAAAAGACATCCTGATCTTTCAGTCAGAACCAGCGCTAATATTAAGAAAGTGCGTGCTAATGTTGGTGAAGCGGAACTCAACGATTACATGGACAACTTGAGTGTCGTTTTAAAGGATATTCCTCCATCTTGCATTTGGAACTATGATGAAACTAACCTGAGTGATGATCCAGGAAATAAAAAAGTCCTGTGCAAGCGAGGCAGTAAATATGTTGAAAATATTTGTAACTTTAGTAAGAGCTCTACTTCTTTAATGTTCTGTGGGAATGCCGAAGGCAGATGTCTTGCGCCATATGTTGTCTATAAGGCTGATCATTTATGGACGACTTGGACAGAAAATGGTCCACAAAATGCTCGTTATAACCGCTCTAAAAGTGGGTGGTTTGATGCAATAACTTTTGAAGACTGGTTTGAATCGCTCTTTTTACAATCGGTAAAAAATCAGGCTGGACCCTTGGTACTGATTGGTGATAATTTATCATCACATATTAGCACCCGAGTCTTAGAATTATGTGAACAACATGACATCAGGTTTGTGTGTTTACCAGCTAATACAACACATCTCACACAACCTTTGGATGTCGCCTTTTTTGGGCCCATGAAAAGTTTATGGCGTGGTATCTTAACAAAGTGGAAGGAATCAAAGTCTGGGTCGAAACTCCCCACAATTCCTAAGGATGTCTTTCCTGGGTTGTTGAAGGAATTGATGAACAGACTGAAGGAAAATGAGAGAGAAAATTTAAAAGCAGGGTTCAAAAAATGTGGGATTCATCCCCTTGATAGAAACATGCTTATCAACCGTTTGCCTCAGAACCTGAATGACACGGACATAAGTTTTGTTGGAGAATCTTTTTTGGAGCAGTTGGAGAAAAAACGGTCCGAATTCCTAGGAAGTGAAGGTCCTAAAAAAAAAAAAAGGTGCAAGTACCAGCTGGCAAAAGTATTTGCCTTGCAGACGTCACAGAAAGCCGTGCCTCTTCGTCTAAATCTCACCCTCCGTTGAACAGAAAAAGGCTCCCATCTGATTCCTCCACTGAAGTGCTCAGTGAAAATGATCTTGATATAGAGTCTGACCAAGAAAGTGAAACGTTTTCTGACTTAGAAGAAATTTCGGATGCTGCACCTGTCATATTACCAAAATTAAAACCTGAGGATTATGCTGTCGAGGATTTTGTTCTCATTTTATTCAATGGTGGAAAGTATCCTGGAAAGATTGTCAGCATCTCAGAGGAAGGCCCTACAGTTGATTGCATGGAAAGAGGACTTAAGTTTTGGAGATGGCCTGAGAGAAAGGACTCCATGGAATATGAATGGGAAGATATTCATTGCAAAATTGATCCTCCAAAAATGGTTTCGAAGCGAAATCAGTTTGCAGTTCCAGCTCTTGATAGTTTCGTTTAGAAGCCTAGTCCTCTAATGTAGTTTTACATGTTAGTAAAGTTTTTACTTCTAAATAGTCCTCTGTTTACAGTTTAATAAGTTAATAAAGATTTCACTTCTAATTAGTCCTCTGTTGTAGCCTACAGTTTAATACGCTAATAAAGATTTCACTTCTAAATAGTCCTATATTGTCTTTTTTTTAACCAAAAAACTCACAGTTTATGACAGACCTTACACATTAACAATATATAGGCACGTTTATTGGTATTACATTAGCCCAAGGAACATATTGCCATCAAATAAGTGAAATATTACATTTGGGCTAAAGTTACCTCAAGACCTTGTAACTTTGTCCCAAAACTTCAAAAATGTATTTGAGGGTTCAAAAAAGTTTAAAAAAATTAAATAACCCACTCAAATTGTTCCTTTAATAATCAAAAACAAGAAAAAAAATATTAGGAGTAATAAAAATCAATAAGTTATTTGATATTTACTTAATAAGTAGAAAAAGATGAATTTTTGGGCCAAAGTTACCCCATCTTACGGTACTGAAAACATTTACTTCGATTAACCAGGAAAACTCACTAGTATCTGATTCACTTTCTGTATTACTTTTTAGATACTACCATGCGTTCAATCCAGTTATAAGCCACAGAATCAAGCATAAACTAATCGTGAATCTTGTCTACAGGATAACCAAGGATCAGTCATTTATGCAAAGTGGCGTTGTATGAGTTTAACACATTGCCTAGAGAAAGGTCTGCAATATAATTATAAATATAATTTGTCCATGCCAATTAATGTACGGGGCAAGTCATAAATAAATGATCCAATGTTTCGGGAACGTAGGAAACCACACGACTGAAAGGCAGATTAAAACACAATAAACTTATAGGTAATTGCCGAAAACTATGATGTAATTAATTTTTAACTATAAACCTCGTGGTACTATTTTGCCCCCTGGTGGCATGTGGTCTCCAACCATTTGCTCCATATCCTGAATTTTACTCGCGGTATAAAATAGCTATACGGTAGTGGGATGTCTTGTACAACCGTATGTAAATTTACACTAGCCACCAAGCTAGCCGTTCTCTCACTACCCATAAGCCCAGTGACTAGGAAAACAGTAAAACCCCGATGCGTAGCCCCTAGCTTGGAGAGTTAAATTAATAATTGTAGTGATTAAGTTCCTGACAAACCGCTTATAGACTCCAAAGCACTACGGGAGACACATACTCCCGTTACTTGCTGAGGACTTAAAGATAATACATTCGTATAGTAATGTAAATGCCTGCAGAATAGCAAATATTTAATCTGTAAAAATTAACCCACAAAATGTAGTCTAGATGTCTGACCATAATTATTAATACTACTGTCTTAAAAAACCGCACCCACTAGGGCTTGCTCCCCTCTTAGATGTATATAGGTAGGAGCCCCAAGAGGCATCGCATAGCATTCATAAATCTGTCACAAATTCTCAGTATTTTTAAAAATATGAGGGATCTAAGAACCCATTAGTGTATGCCTAAAAATGGCATTAATAATCGTGCCAGAAGTTGACATCCATAATCGAATTCAACTAAGTTATCTCACGCTCTATGCTAGGTGAGGATGACCGCACAATATTTAGCTACATTTAGCACTAAAGAGTGGGCTGAAAATAAATTTGAAAGTAAAGGAAACACTTATTGTAGTTTACCACAGCATCCGCATACACCAACCGAGAAATAGCTATCAATATCTATTGAATAAATCACATATATAACAGAGAAATAAGCAACGTTCCTTGCAGTAGGCCCCTTTATTGAGTTCGAGAAGACGATTTAACGTGCCCTGTCTTTACGAGGTACGAACTATTCTTAAATAAATAGCTTAACCAATAACACAGTTTGTTAGAACACCCAAAACGAAAAGGGTTATTAAACAATAAATAATGATCAACATTAACATACGTACACTGTATTTCGAGGGAAAGGGCCCATATAAATTAGTTTTGTGATGAAGCAATGTGAATATCAGAAACCAATATAAAGAGGCTATTAAGTGTAGAACATCACTTTCGAAACCCCAATTGCGTGGTATTAAGAAGTTCATTCCTTTCCAGGAATCGTTCCAAATAGATTTTCACAAAGTATTCCATGATTTTACCAAAATAGAACGAGAGTGCAATAGGCTGATAACTTGTTAATTATTCCGCACTTTTACCCGGATTTAAAATAGGAATCAGAATGGAAAATTTCCATGGGGGTGTTATAACTGCCGTCCCCCACAGTGTATTAAATACTAAACGCTAAGATATTCTACGAGTTAAAATTAATTATTGTTAAAGGTCCGCTTTTTGTTTCTGATAATTCTAGAATTCCATTGAATTATATTTAAATAGCTAACGACCTTTAAAGCGACATAGAGCTAACTTAAAAAATGTTTCCTTGGACACCATTAAGTGCTTTGATACTAGCTGATCTACGATTATGGCTGCTACATCATCTCACATTTATCAACAAATTTTGAATTTTACCTGCTTTTGTTGGCATAATACTTGTCAGGTCTAACTCTCCTGGCGTTGAGGAAGCCACGCTTGACAGGAGTGGCAAAACTTTGGATACCATCTGTTCAACCCAATTACTGTTCCTTCGATAGAACTTCCCGACAAATCCACGTCTATTTCCTCAACAGCCTTTGCTGGGCTACTTGAAAGGCTCACCGCGTAAGATATTTCATTACGTATGCGTACTGGAATATTTGGTATTTGAGTATTGTCCATAACAAACTATATCCCCTGACTGCATATTGAGACTTGTAGGGAGAGTTGTGGTCCATAGCCTGACCGGCCTCCCGATACGATAAATTGTGACGAGCCATTGTCAATTTAATTAGACGTTTTCGCATCCGTTTGGTACACGCTCAGTTGGTGGCTAAATAAGCTCCACCACAATGAGCGCATTTTGGAGTTACTTGAGATATTTCTATAACATAGTCACCTCCACACTAACCGGCACCATGGTGTGGGGGTCAGTGTACTTGGCTACAAGCCTATAGGTCCCGGGTTCTATTCCCAGCCAGCTGGTACTTTGGATATTTTTCCATTAAGGGGAATGATAACAACAGTCACTAGGGTTTGGTTAATTAAGCTTAATTTATCTTAAAACTCACCATGATAACCATAATCTCATTGCGAGTATGGCGTGTGGACAATCTCCTATGATGTACACTGGGCAACGCTCTGTACCACCATAGCGACCAATAGTCTAAACATAAGGCGACTGATCCTGGATGTCAAAGTCCATCCCAGTCATGTGCCAAACAATAAAAATAAAAACTCCACATTTTGCGCACCTATGGCCCCTAATACGACAATTGACATCTAGATTAGAAGAACGTAGGCAATTATTAAGACACTGTGTCATTGGGTATACAGTATAGGACGGCAGCTCTTCCTTTGCTCCAAGAGTAACTGCTACTGTGTTTGAGAGATCAACCTGGCAAAGAGTATCAGGATTGCACATATTGAAATTGTGCACCTCTAATACTAAAAAATTAACTTTCTCGCTCCATCTCTTCATTAATAAACTCAACTGAAAGCGCATTGGGAAAATTATGGATAACTTCAATCTGATTATTATTTTGGTCCGCCTTGTTAACAGAAACCTTCAAAACCTCCATAAGTGTACTAGCTTCCTCCACATATAACAATTCCTCGACAATCTGGTTCATCCCTACCATAACAAAACTCGCTACGTTTTTATACTTTGGAAATAAGATCTTCCCTATTTTCATTGGATATGGCCGTGCCTGAATTTTATTTGGGAGGGGGGTTGGGGTAATTGCTAATCAATGGGCGAAAGGGAGGGTGATGGTCATAAATATTACTTTTAGTACAGCACTAACAATTTTACGGGTTGTTACCAGTCTTATCATTATAATACTGCGTTCATGGTTTAGTGACAGTAAAAATAATAAATCCTTTCTTTAAATTGACATAAAATAAAAAACTTTACTGGGAAATTTACAAATTTACTCTCGCGCAACCATTAAAAATATTTTTAATCGCCTTTCATTTGCACTAATAAATTTCTTATGCACTTTTTTTCGGATAAATGTTTTCAAGTAGATCCTTGTGATAGTGGCAAAGTGCGACCTGATTTAGTCTTTGTTGCGTCATAGAGTTCCTTAGGTAAGATTTCAATTGTATCAAGCAATAAACGATTTCTCGGATTCACATAAAGTACTTGGCAATACCAATATCAATCTCAGTAAGGTTTCTATATTCCAAAAATATTATCCTGGAAGACACCATAAAGTTTGATTCACACTGGTAGGACTGTGCGCAGACTGTGCTGGGACTGTGTCGTGCTGCCAACAATCTCGAACAGGTCATTCCCATAAGAGTTACCTTGTAAGACCGTTTTTGATTCACACTCATAGGACTGTGCTCAGGCCGTGCTGTGACTGTGTCGTCTTGGATCGTTTCAAAAGTGATTTCCCAAGGTCACGGTCCAGCACGGTACGAACACAGTCCCAACACAGTCCTATCAGTGTGAATGTAGATGATGTCGCCTTAATGTCGTCTTAGTGTCGTTTCACCTACTTCGGCTTCTTCCGGCAAGCGGCGAACCTTCACGAAGGTTCTTATCTACAATCTGACAGTGGCTGCGGAACATTCCAACATTGTTAACACAACTGTGTACAATAAACTAAAACCATGGATGAAGAAAACTTAATAATGTTGGTTCAAGTATATGAATGCTTGTATAATTTGCAGCATAAAAAATATGATAATAATCTCACAAAAGAAAATATTTGGAAGGAGATAGCTGAAAAACTGAATGCAAGAAGTTTCTGTAAGGTTTCAAAGTTCGAGACACTCATTCTTAATATTTGTGAAACTTTTGATGGTCATATCTGAGTTGCCAAAATATATTGTGAAATTCTTCTTCTCTTGCTCTAAACAAATGATGAACCCAGTATTTTCTTCGTTTTCTCCTCTTTTTATCAAGTGAAATAAGATAAAGACTACATGCAACAATCGCATCTTCCTCTGTTTGATCCATGTCTCTGCTGACGGTGAGCAAAACAGCGCTAACAGCACAGTTCCAGCACAGTCCTATCAGTGTGAATGGTAGCGACACGACACAGTCCCAGCACGGCCTGAGCACAGTCCTATCAGTGTGAATCAACCTTAACATAGTTATTTGGGTCTAGGTATGAATATACATTTTTAAGTTAGACCTTGTATTTTTAGAGATTGATATTTAAATAGAAATATAGAGGATTCAATACAGTAAAGTTTTTCAAACCTTTACAACCCTTGGCTGGATAACTCCAAAAACTAAAAGAGCTTCAAAGAAGTTAATCGAGAATACTCTAAGCTACGGAAATAAAAACTGTTATATCTAAATTATAAGAATAGGACGAGTTGACAAATTCTTACGGTACTTTACTTTTGGATTGAGTTCCTTGATAGCCATAAAACATTCAGATAAATTTACAGATGTGGACCTGGACGAATAGTAGTTCAGTCTAAACACCTTCCATTCAGTAATCAGAGAATTTGTATCAATTTTAGGAAACTTTCTCAATAACTCTAATCCTTCACTATATTATTCTTTGCCTGTTCCAAGAAACACACTTCCAATTAACTGCACTCTCTTAAGCCCTTCCTGACTGAATCTAGTCTCCAATTCAGAAATAGCTGAGTCAACCACCATGAAATACTCCTTTTAATACCATGATTCAGCAGAGACAGCTCTATAGTCGTCTCCAGGAACAGAAATTTTCTTAAGAGTGGGTTTATTTCTTGGAAGATAAATCGGAAAAAAGTTCATATCTGAAGATTTCTTAGAGGTTCTTCAAACAATGAATGAAAACCTTCTTCAGTCTGACACTCAGATCTTGCTGAGTGCACTGAATCTACAGCAGCAACTAGCCCATAAGTGGTTTGTTTCAGTCCTTGAATGCTTATTATCAAAATCTACAGCTTTCTGGCCACATCCCTAGACATGATAAATCCAAGGAGGGCCGTTTCTGCTTTGAATTGTTTTAAAATACCAACCACTATAATCAATAACTTATTGTTCTTCGTCTTCTATTTCTTCCAAAACAACAAGGATTTATCGATATTTACCTATTAATTCCTTGATATGACTTAACTTATGGATCCATGTGAGTCAAAGGTGTTTAGCAGAGTTCCTCACTGGCCCACCTAAATATTGCTCAATCAGTGCACTAAATCTGTACCTCGCTGGCAGTGGCTGCGAAAGCAACACACCCAGCTCATGTGCCCATCGCAAACGGTTTCTTACTATCTGAGATGCTTCACAGGCATCTTTTATAACGAGATTTCCACAATGAGTGCCACAATGTACAAAACTGGCAAGGGGCTGTTTTTCTCTTGTGAAAGCTTGTAATTATTTTTCGTAGCCACTCATGTTTCCAGCTCCATAGTGGGTTTGACCTCTCAAATTTGCCATAGGAAGCTGGACTATGATCATAATATCACAAATTACTGACGTAATATACTCTACAGTGGTTTTCGTCACAGTGTAGAAGCCAACAAAGCTTTCATGGAGATACAAATCCATGTCTAACCATTTGAAACAGATATTTAACTGCGCCTCTACACTAACATCTCTGGTTCCATCACAACTAACGGAGAGTATAGGATGATCTTGAGACATAACATAACAGAAATAAATTTTACAATTTCTCTCTCCACTATCTCAAGAATTTCATTCTATATTTTCACGTCCATAAAGTTATATATGCTTCGCTTCAACCATTCTGACAGTTCAGGTATATCTTCACTAAGCAAAGGCAACTGAAAGAAATTCTATGATCCGGATTCCGTACAATTAATGTCAAGGTTTTCAGAGTACTTGGCTAATGTAACATACTATGTACTTCTTAATATTACAGATGCTATGCCAGCTACACGCCTAGACATTGGTGAGTGGTGTATCCCTGACGACATTAAGCTAGCAGATGATCAGTTTCACATCTCTGGTCATATAGACATACTTTTAGGCTCTGAACTGCTCCTGCACCTACTAAAGGGCGGACGGTGGACACGTGATCAAAATCATCCTGTACTACAGGAGACAGAATTGGGTTGGATTCTTGCTGGAAGGATGCCAACGAGTACTGGAAGCAAGCAACCGAGATCTTCCACATAATTCTTTTTGAGAAGTGAGCCTAAACTAAGCGAGCAGCTGCAACGGTTCTGGGAACAAGAAGAGTTTGTATCTTTTCCATGCACCGACGAGGAAAGGTATTGGGAGCAGCACTTTATTGAGAATACATCAAAGGATGAAACAGGACGTTTCGTCGTGTGTTTGCCTCAAAAGACAGACCACGCCTCATTGGGTGAATCCATAATCAGTGCCAAGAACAGATTCCAACATCTGGATGGTAAATTCAGCAAGGAAAGGGTTCTTAGAGAAATTTATGTAAGGTCTATGAAGGAGTACCAGGACTTAGGCCACATGAAGCTGTTGCCTGCACCTCATTCCAACCCAAGCTCAGAGTGCAATGATACTATGGAACCAGCGTTCTATTTACCTCATCATCATGGCTGCGTACCACTCCTTCATTTATAAGTAAGATTATTCGCAATCTTCATCCTTTCTTTGACGAAGACAGTATTCTACAAGTAGGAGGTTTATTGCAGCATGATGAGGTTGAGTACAACACGAAACACCCTATCATCTTGACAGCAAGCTCCAACCTCACAAGATTGATAATCCAAAATGAGCAACTAATACTACTTCATGATGGGCCCCAGTTGTTATTTGAAACTCTCAGACAACGATATTGGATAGTGAATGGCAAAAGTGTTGTACGCCAAATAGTCCACAAGTGTATGAAATGCTTCAGGCTAAAGGCAAGGGCAGCTCAACAACTAATAGAAGAGTTACCCGAATCTCGTGTAAGTTCAGAAAGGCCATTTCTGAACTGTGGTGTGGATTATGCTGGTCCATTTTTAATTCATCAAGGTGGGTGGCGTAGCAAGATCAAGGTGGGCCTATCACCGCAATACAAGTGTCAAACTACACACACTTCCCATGAACAGACTGTCTAGGTGACAACTGGTTAAAAAATGCACACAGCGGTTGTGTAAGTTGTAGTCATCCAAATACTTAAGCCAGCTCCAGCAGCGTTCCAAGTGGACCACTGTATCCCCCGATCTTCAACCAGGGATGGTTGTGCTCCTGAAGGACGATGATGTTCCCCCTCTACAGTGGAAATTGGCAGTGGTGTAAGAAATTCATCGTGGTCTTGACAATCGTGTTAGAGTAGCTACTGTCCACACGTCATCCAGTGTTGTCAAACGAGTGATACAAAAGCTGTGTCCCCTACCAATTGTCTCAATTGACTAATGTACAGTAGGGCTTCCAGTGTTTATTATATTTTATATTGTTCTATTAGTGACCTTCTAACTTTGTTGTTAAAAATATGTGTTATTTTGGTGGTCGGTATGGTGGGTATGTTGTGTGTCTTTGCATCTTCTATGTGCATTTTGTTTTACCGTTGTCACTTTTTCTTGCCATGGGCCTGTAGCCTTTTGTTTTTGTTTATCTAAAATGTAGCGACCGAACGGGGTCCTCTTTTGTGCGCGTGATAGAATAAATAATTATAAGTCTGAGTTGTTTAAATCAGTGGTCCTCCCGGTTACTATAAATAGGGATTCCTCAGCCATCAATCCTTGATGAATGCCAAGAATTTCTTACTTTGTTCAATAGTATCATCAGGCTCGTGATCATCTTTCGACACCTGATATTGTTCAAAATTAAAATTAAAACTAACAAAGCAGTATTTGTGATATTTAAATTCATTAACTATTACATCACCTGGGGAAAGCTGCAACAGCATGTTATCATCCTTCAAGAGTAGTAATTTCTCTCTTAAGTTGTTCATTAAGATCCAATTCCTGAAATGAGTGTAGCATTTTTTCCCTTTCCTTGTTTCATGCAAAAATTACATATATCTGAAGCTTTTGAAAGTTTGGTCCTTCTACTTCTAGTAAATTCTTAAGTTTTAGGTGGGCTTTCACCAAACACACTTTGACTTGAACATGGACCAGGAGACTCAGCCTTTTTCTTTTGTGAATTCTTCAGCTGGCATTCAAGTCAATCCGGATAAATCTCAAGCCTGCAGTTCTTGTGCCATTTAGCTTTGTTGCCTATTAAGCTATCAACAGTTGCATCTGATAATGTTAATTATAGTTGGACAGTGACATCAGCATTGCGAAATTGTTCCCAGTTCTTTATTAACGAAATGGCAAATTTGTTGACACCAGAGCCTCCACATCGTAGATCCTCAGTGGTACCTTTCTGGCAAATTATACAGCGTTTTTAATAAATTTCAGTAACATTCTGGAAAACAATAATCTATAATTTTATGTTGTTTTGTGAAACCTAGAGAATCAATTTAAATCAAAAATAATTAATAAAGTGTGAATAAATTAATACATTTACTTTATGGCTGGATTTACTTCCACATTGGGATATAATGTTTTCCTAGACCATTATATTTATCAATAAATTGATTAGGAACAAGGTCGTATGCAATATTATGCGCAATATTTTTTACTCAATATGTTTTCCTCTGACGCTTTTCATTTTTGAGTTACGTTAGAAAAACTAATTGCTAAGCATTTTTTCTCATTAAAAAATGGGTGTCATTTTTTTTGTAAGGCCACTTTGACCCCCCACTCAAAGTACTTTAAGAACGTCCTAAAGAAGAGTTATCAACGTATGGCAAACTTTATCATGACTTGTAATTCTCGTGAACTTTTAACATATGGAGTCACACCTACTACATTGGTAGACCGTCAAAAGAATAATAAGATATGTAATAAGAACAATAGACATACAGTAGCCCTATGACTTCTTTGGTTCTGACTGACAGCTATGAAAAGCTACCAGGCCAAATTATGTATACCTACGCCGAACCATATGATTTGCAAAAACATGTATTTAGCAGCTTTCACTTTTGACAGTCAAAATTTAGGTCTATACAAGAAACATATAAAATGAGCATTTTATTTATTCATTGTTGACCTTTATATGTTGATTTTAGGCTTATTATTGATTATTAGTATTTTGTACAGTATTAAATCTTTTAAAAAATTTAGCAACTAAACCCATATTAGTTATTATTAAATTATTTTTACTAATATATTTTTTAAATTTATAAATATTTTTTGTATATTTACTTACATTATAATTGTGTAAAATCTAAACGTGTAATATTACACAAAGAAAAAACACTGTCATAAACCTTTTTAACAATATTACAACAAATAAGTCATATTCGTTATGAATTATCTTATACATTTTAAGTGTTTGGGGAATGCCAGGCCACCACCGTGGTTCGGATTCCACGTTAAACTGTAGGTCCTTCATTTCATCTTCACAATCACCCTACCATTACACATTAGCGTAAGTGCGTATAACCCGAACGGGTAGTAAGACGCGGTGCTAATAATAATAATAATTGTAAGTGTTTTCCAACGGGGTCGCAAGAACTTATTCTACATCATCACATTGGTCGTCATCCTCTTCATCGCCTTCAGCCAGGTTGATGATGATAGATGGGTGGGATAAAATAACAAATACACTGTAGGGGCTACTGACAAATCAAACGCTATCCTAATTCAAAAAATATATTTCAGGTTCACTATTCTTAAACGGTTATAAATTCTCTAATAAACTACAATAACAATAACTTATAACTTGAAGTCTTAGCCTGATATTTATTTAATCAACACTGAAGAAAGACTCGCTAGTATTTTTTATTACACTTCACAGATTTTTTTTGGAATACTATAAAACTCCTAAAACTTGAGGTTTAGCCTAGAGGTCAACACAACACCATCTTGGGGCTAAAAGATATATTTTATAGTCTAGATACACAGACTTGAATTTTCAAATAATATATATTGATCACTGAGAAACACTCGCTATTTTTTTCATCACACGCTTCAATGATATATTAGATAAATAATTATTCAAAGTTCACTAAAATACCGTTAATTTTCCAAGAATAGCACGCTCACACACCGAACTAATATTCACAAAATAACACATGGATTACTATGTAGCTGAATTAATATTCAAAAAGACACTGTATTATTAAAGTTTGTAATAGGATCATTAACCAGTAACATAGACACGCCTAAATACTCAACTATAAAATATTTTGTTAGCATCAACTTGTAGACACACGCACGTGGTTTTGTTAACTGTATTTTTACGATAATTCACTGTTATAATGTATATTTAAAATTGTTGGATTTTGGTTATGAGAATAACCGTTTGTTTGTTTGTATGGTTTTGAAGTTTGCGTTTGCTGTTTAATTCAAATTAATTATTAAAAGCAAGAGCTCGTTAAAAGTGGTTTTGGATGAAAAAAAAAGACCACTGAATAAAATCAATGCTGCCAGTTGGTGACGTAGGCGACCTTGTTGCCGTTTGGACGTCAAATGGTATTAATAGTCGTGTTTATAAAATTTAAACTTTATATATATATATATATATATATTT
>CABFVZ010001907.1:103948-154080 GCA_902151445.1 Timema monikensis | reverse complement strand
TGGTGTGGTTACTCTCATAGCAATACATTAGTCACGTGATGTAGTCACTCTCATAGCACGACATTAGTCGCGTGGTGTGGTTACTCTCTTAGCAATACATTAGTCGCGTGGTGTGGTCACTTTCATAGCAATACATTAGTCACGTGGTGTGGTCACTCTCATAGCACGACATTAGTCGCATGGTGTGGTCACTCTCATAGCAATACATTAGTCGTGTGGTGTGGTCACTCTCATAGCACGATATTAGTCATGTGGTGTGGTCACTCTCATAGCAATACATTAGTCGTGTGGTGTGGTCACTCTCAAAGCAATACATTAGTCACGTGGTGTGGTCACTCTAATAGCACGACATTAGTCACGTGGCGTGGAAACTCTCATAGCAATACATTAGTCGCGTGGTGTGGTCACTCTCAAAACAATACATTAGTCACGTGGTGTGGTTACTCTCATAGCAATACATTAGTCACGTGGTGTGGTTACTCTCATAGCAATACATTAGTCGTGTGGTGTGGTTACTCTCATAGCACATCAGTCACGTGGTGTGGTCACTCTCATAGCACGACATTGCGTGCTGGCGTCCTGGTCGCAAATATGGTTGTAGCAGAATTAAGTGCCCTCGACTAATCTAATAATAATCATCTTTAATGATAAAGTTAAGAGTTACACCTTATCTAACATTTAAGTTTAATAAAGTTTCTGTGAACCACAAGCTAGGGAAAGTATTTAAAACGATTTATTCGGGATTTATTTTGAAAACTTAAAATATTTTGCTGTATCTGATGTGATACCATTTTCTTTGCTAAGAGTAGCACAACGGTTATTTAAGAGTTTTTTGTTTGTTTCTTTTAATTGTAAGACTGGCACATAATAGTGAAACAAGCTATATTTCAATGGGTCCAATATTCTGCAGGCAAGTTCCGGAAAGAGTTTCGGCGAACTTTTGGTTTCTGGTGGTGCCGTGAGCACCGATACACCCGCCGAGACACCCTTACCCCCCACAGTAGCACCTACATCTGCAGGTTTACTACAGGTACGTTCCTTAGTATCTGACTATTTAAGTGGAGGCTTCCCTATCTTTCCTTTGCATACTAAGCTTACTAATTTTTCAGGTATGATTATTTTATACATTAAAAATAATGACATATTTTTTCAAGCGCAGTTTATAGAATTATTTACTTTGAAGACATAATTATGACTATCATGATTTGTCTTGGTTATTTTTACATTTTTCAACTAATACTATATGTTATTTAAAACCAAAAAGGTTAATCAACTTTAAATACAACAAATTCGAAATTTTAAAAATAATTTAAAGTTTACATATTCACAACAATAATGATAAAAAACTCAATTATTTAAAAAAAAAAATTGTTAGAATAAACCTTTATATAAATTCAAATATAATTTATACAACTAAAACAAGATATTTTTTCAACTTTGTTTCGAAAATTAACAAAGAATATTCACTTATTTTTGAAATAGTTTTTTTTATTATTTGAAAAACGATACCTAAACATGAAAACGAACCCAAACCCCACATTTTTTATTATAAATTAAGTAAAATTAAATATATAATCTTTCACTTTCCATTATTCTCAAGTGTGATCACCTGATCACCAAAAAAATTGTGAGAAAATATGACGAAATATAACTTCATGCACAATCTTAACACTAACTGTTCCTAGCAATGTTATTACCTATTCCTTGACAAATGTAGGATAAATTTTGAATAATTAAAAATAAAACGTCAACTATAAATTAGTTGTGCAAGTTATCCTCTTATGACAAGGATTTACAAAATGTCAAAAGGAATGGTTATGCAAGGTTACATGGGCGCCCAACATAGGTGATAAGGGGGGCTAAATCCTCCTTATCTTTTTCAGTATTTACATTTTAGTTTTGTTAATTTTTAGGACAAAATAAAATTGTTTGTTTGTAATTTGACTGCAATCTACTATTAACAACTTTCAATCATCAAAACAGAAAAAATGTATATTTCCTCCCATCCCAACTTCATCAGCTTTCTTTGCATTTTGTTCTGTTCAAACAAAATACGAAAACTGTAATGTTTATTTTCAATGGGTTCAGCTACAACTAAATTTTAATTTTTGTTAATTTTTCAGAAACTTTTTTTAAGAAAATTGGCTCTTGATACTCATATAATTAGTGCAGAATTATATTATGATGCTTGAAAATTTCCTCCCAAAACGTTATATACTAGTAAATTTATCTCAATAAGGGGAGCAGGGGGACTTGTTATAACTCTGGGAGATGGAACTCCAGATCCACCCCCATTTGGAAAGCTCCCAAGTGCACCCTTACAATGCCCTCATTATGTAATATTTAACAATATCACTATGCCAATTTATAGTTACTCTAAGAATAGCACATTTTTTACTTTATATAAAATAAATGATTACTAGAAAAACCCGATTTCAAATACATGGACAATACAAACTTAGATAAACTTGTTATCAGTTGAGATTTATTTAGTATTATTTAAAAAATATTACTATAGCTAGGTTCCAAAAACATGTTAAAAAGGGTAGTAATCAAATTTTGTTTAATTTTAGAATTAGTGATTTTTTGAATGTCCAGGACTGACAGATTGTAACTCAAGACAATATTTTCCAGGTGGGAGTACTTTCATTGCAAGAACCGAAATGATTCCCCTGAGCGGTCTAACGTCAGGTGCCCACGTAACAGGTGTAGACCGACCATCAGATATGCGTGACCAGAATGACTATACGTGAGGCTTGGGCAAGCAATGGTCAGACAGTGTACTACAATACAAGCAGGTTGAATGATAATTTGCAATTTTTCTTCATTTCTTATATAGGTATGTTGCTTGGTAGAATAGCGATAATAGCGCTACAAGGTAGCAAATTCAAATAATCATAAAACTTCTAATAGGACTGTAGTAACGATAATAACATGGAGTGAGCGAGGTTTACTGTTAAAAGAACTACTAGTAAGTACTGTAGTAACGATAATAACATGGAGGGAGTGAGGTCTACTGTTCACAGAACAACTAGTAGGACTGTAGTAACGATAATAACATGGAGGGATCGAGGTTTAATGTTAAAAGAACTACTAGTAAGACTGTATTAACGATAATAACATGGAGGTAGTGAGGTCTACTGCTCACAGAACTACTAGTAAGACTGTAGTAACGATAATAAAATGGAGTGATCGAGGTTTAATGTTAAAAGAACTACTATTAAGACTGTAGTAACGATAATAACATGGAGTGATCGAGGTTTAATGTTAAAAGAACTACTAGTAAGACTTTAGTAACGATAATAACATGGAGTGATCGAGGTTTAATGTTAAAAGTACTACTAGTAAGACTGTAGTAACGATAATAACATGGAGGGAGTGAGGTCTACTGTTCACAGAACAACTAGTAGGACTGTAGTAACGATAATAACATGGAGTGATCGAGGTTTAATGTTAAAAGAACTACTAGTAAGACTGTAGTAACGATAATAACATGGAGGGAGTGAGGTCTACTGTTCACAGAACAACTAGTAAGACTGTAGTAACGATAATAACATGGAGTGATCGAGGTTTAATGTTAAAAGAACTACTAGTAAGACTGTAGTAACGATAATAACATAGAGGGAGTGAGGTATACTGTTCACAGAACTAGTAGTAAGACTTTAGTAACGATAATAAAATGGAGGGAGTGAGGTGTACTGTTCACAGAACTACTAGTAATACTGTAGTAACGATAATATCATGGAGGGAGGTCTACTGTTAACAGAACTACTATTAAGACTGTAGTAACGATAATAACATGGAGAGAGTGAGGTCTACTTTTCACATAACTACTAGTAAGACTGTAGTAACAATAATAACATGGAGGGAGTGAGATCTACTGTTCACAGAACTACTAGTAAAACTGTAGTAGCGATAATAACATGGAGGGAGGGAGGTATACTGTTCACAGAACTACTAGTAAGACTGTAGTAACGATAATAACATGGAGGGATAGAGGTCTACTGTTCACAGAACTACTAGTAATACTGTAGTAACGATAATAACATGGAGGGAGTGAGGTCTACTGTTCACATATCTACTAATAAGACTGTAGTAACTATAATAACATGAAGGGAGTGAGATCTATTGTTCACATTAATTCTGCAAGTATTGTTTACTAAACACTGTAACATATAGTAAAATACAATAATATTTTATGATTTCTAAAGCATTGTATTATAAGTAAAGGTGGAGTGAATAGTAAGTTAAACATTTATTTTATAACAGTCAACTTTCATTAAAATTTAAACATTACTCTTCATCAGACCTCTTTATTGAGTAGTTAAACATTGTTATTCTTAGCAGGCAGGTGTATTAATTAGTTAAAAATTGTTTACTAACACAAGCAATTTGGATACTTAATGTAATTTCATATTTCAACAAAGGCAGGATGGGTAGGTCATTAAACATTCTCCTACTTTAAAAATGGTCGAAAAGTTATACACACTATTAAAATACTTGCAAGTCTAGTGAATAGTTTTATTTATCTTTGCGTCCTACTTCTTGTTCAAGCTATCCGTGTGGTCACCGAATTGGGTGGTGAATAGTTAATTATCTTACGACAACGCAAAGGTGTTGGATGATTGATTAATTAAATAAATAAATAATCTTACTAACCAATCATTATTTATTCATAATAAATCCAGAGGAAAATACGTTCACTTTGTTATTGTCTTTCTCTACCACACTGACTGATTTTATACTCGAATAAAATATATTTTGTAACGTATTATGTTTTTAGAAATGTATTAAATTTGTAAATGTATTTGGTTTTATGCACTAAATGATTGTATTTGAAATCTATCGATCGTAAAATCAGGGGATGCGGACCCACCCACACAAGTAATTAAAAACATTAAATAGGAAATAACTTTTTAATATTAATATGCAATAGTGAGTATTCACAAATGTATGTAGCTTAATGTATTCTAGAGAAGTAACTAAACCTCTTTAACGACGTTACAAATCTCTTTGTATATAATGTCTTATATTGTGGCTGCAGTGGATTTAATTATTTATTTATTACTTTTTCTATGTTAGTCTATAAGCTAGATTCCGATCTTCATGTAAATAGTAACATTTCTGCGGTAAAACCATGTGAAGTGTCATTTTATTTCGTTTTCTGTGTATATTACGAATATGGCAACCCAGAAATCGAAATTGGTAGCTTTCTCTTCTTTTTTCTTTTTTGCTAAAAAGTTGAAAAAATGCCACTTTTGTTCTTATTATTTCCCTTACTAAGCATCAATTTAAAAAAAGGTATTCGTAATAACATAGTTTAGCTTTAAATTCTCCACAAAAAAAGGTTCAGTTCATTTTTAAGATTGAATCCACTATAAAAACCAACGAGGGTCAAACCTAAATAATATCCCGCTATTCCGGGCCTTAAATGTATCACGAAAAGTTAATATGCTTAAAATCCACCAAACTGAATTTTATATTTAGTTAAAATATATTAATATGTAATTCCTATTCACAAAACCACTTTTGTTTAATTTTAATTACATCACAAAGTTTATTGTCAGTTTTTTCCCATTTTAGTTTTATGGTTGTCACAAACAATGAAACAAGTACGGTAAATTCATACTTTCTTAAGGTTTAATGCATATCTATTTACACATAGCTTAATAATCGTACAGTGGAACCTAACTAAGTTGAACTTCCGCAATTCTAAATCGTCTTTGATTAGAATTTTTCACCAGGCCCCATGAATTTTGTATTAAAACAATGTTAAAAAAATCGCGGATAATTTGAATTTTGTTTTGGTTAATTCGAATTTTTCATAAGTTGTAATGTACTGTGCAGTATTGTTTTCCTACTTCTAGTTGGAATGCGGTCAGAACCCTTCTTCATGCCTCTCTCCCTCTCACCCGCTCACCCATATAGCTTTGTTACACGTATAGTTATGTACTTCGTTAGTCAAGGTCAAGCCTCTCGATCAGTTACGTGCACTGTACTTAGTGATTCGGTCGTAGCGATATTCTTGTGACGTGCGAGTTTATTTTGTTTTGTTGTTTAGTTTTTGTTTAGTACATACTGTACAGTAGTATTTGTGTGTGTGTATGTGTTTAACGTGATGTCACTATCCAAGCCACAGTCTTATAAATCATTAACTTTGGCCGAAAAAGTAACGGTGATAAAGGAAGTGGAAAAGAGACTTAAAAAGAAATAAGAAATTGCAAAGGTCTTCAGAATTTCCCCGAACACACTTTCACCTTTTTGAAATAAAAAAAAAGTTGAGCAATGAAAATTAGAGTGGACAAGATAAGGATAGATTAAGAGGACCGGAATACTCATATGTGGACAATTGTGTACTCAAGTGGTTCAAACGAGCGCGATACAAGAAAGTCCCAATGAGCGGCCCTCCTCTAAGAGCAAAGGCTGAAAATTTCGCATCTAAATTAGGAAAAACAGACTTCACAGCGAGTGCAGGGTGGCTAGATGGATTCAAACAACTAAATGGAATTTCTTTCAAAGCTGTATGTGGTGAAAGTGGTGCTGTTGATGTGCGTTCAGCCAATAATTTGAAGTGTAACGAGTTACAAGTTCAAGCTATTTCAAATGGGGCAACACTCACCAAACGCCCCTTGATGAACTCCAGTACTAGAGCACATGGACCGACCTCCGCTCTCTGACACTACTCAACTGAATAAGTGGAGTTTTCGTCCGACTGACTGCTTGGGAATTAATCCACGCCCAGCTGGAAACCAAAGAATGAGGTTCCGCGTGGCCGCGTCGAGACTTCTAGGTCTTTCTACGAGTTACCAGTTCCTTCTTTACTTGTTGTGTTTATGTTCTTTCTTCCTACCGCCTCCTTCTCTTGCCCCTTCTCTCTGTGAATACAATTATGGGTATATATTGGGATGTTTGTTTTCAATGGTCACTCATTGTACCACTGACTGACCTAGGTGAGGACGGCGACTTAAGGCCGGGATCTATTATTTAGTAACCAAAATGTATTTTAGGCGTAATGGGGGGTTATCTTGTCAAAATTATGGTTTTGTATTTAAAATATTTTAAACCTTAACTTTGTAATGTTTTGCTTTTTCACGCGGTTCATTTAAAATGTGGTCGCTTTTCTGACTCCTTATGTGAGATTACATTCAATAATTCTATATAATTATACTTTATTTGATATGTATATATTCAGGCCACTCTATGGCAAACCTTGAGTCTCGGATTTACCACCTGTCCCTTCTTTGGTGTCGTTAACTTATTGTATTTTATGTGGGATTATTTAGTTAACTTTCCTAACGTTAAGCACAGGGCACTTGTATCTTATTCTTCGAACTTGGTCCTAAGATAGGTCCCTTTATTGTTGCTGGTCAACACTATATGTATATCTTTAAGGCGCATATATATATTTAACTTCTAGTTATTAACGTTAGTGTTAATATGTATGTTAAGAGTTATAATGAAGTTTTTGCATTTCACACTTAATGCGCGAGTTAAATGGACTTTAAAATTTAGCTTCTATGCAAAGGATATATATATTAAGATTTATAATAATGTTTATTGCCTTTTACAATAAATGCGGATAAATTCGTGGGATGTACAAATTTTGAATCATAGGCTTCCATGCTGACGCTTTATATTTGTACCTTGAGATTTATGATTGTATTCATCACGTTCCTATGTAGAACGTTGTACTGATAACCAGCTTGATTACTAAAAATATTTATCTATTGTGTATGTATTGTAAAGTCGATAAAATCCTTTCTCTAAATGGAGTTATTTCAATATATGGGATGATAAGTGCTTCACACGATTCCATTGTATTTATGTTTTCATTATTTATATTCATTTTGGTCGATCTTAATAAAAAATATTGTAATTCTCAGGTAAACTACTTGACTGATTTTCCCGCCATGCTTCCTTATATTTAAACGAGAGGTTTACAGAAGGAAGACTTGAAAGAAATGATCGAGAACATAGAATCGAAAAACATTTTTAACGTCGATGAGACGGGACTTTTTTTACAAGTGTACTCCAGACAAAACTCTTGCATTTAAAGGTGAACGATGCAGTGGGTGAAAGCTTAGTAAAGATGGAACAACATTGTTAGTTGGAGTAAATATGGATGGTTCTGAAAAAAGGCCGTTGTTAATGATTGGAAAGTTGGCTAACCCACGTTGTTTCAAAAATGTAAAATAAAAGCCAGTGAAATACGAGTCAAATAGAAAAGCATGGATAACAGGTGATCTGTTTGAAAGATGGCTTTAAAAAATTGACGAACAATTTAGCAAATAAAATTGAACAATCCTTTTATTCATTGACAATTGTACTGCTCATAACAGAGTTCTCCTTTTGGAAAATGTATAAAGATTATTTTTACCCTCCAAATATGACAGTTTATTCAACCCATGGACCAAGGAATAATTAAGAACCTATAAAACATTTCTACAGACGATTGTTGGTTGAAAAAATTCTTGCTGGAGATTTGTCTACTCAGAAAACTTCGCTTGACGTCCTTCAAGCCTCAAGAATGTGTAAGCAAACGTGGGACGAAGACAGAGTTGAGACAATTAAGAACTGTTTTAAAAAAGTTGGTTTTATCAAGAAAGAAAATGACGGAGAAACTGTGACTGAAGCTGCGCCAGCTATTGACAACTGGGAGGAAGTTACTCCTGATCCTGCTCTATCCTATGTGGACTTGGCCAGCGTGGATGAAGATGTGGCAGTGTGTGGTGATGATGCGGACATCGTCATCGAAGTTCTCAACAATAACATCCAGGTAGATGATAGAGCATCTGTTGATGAAGAGGACAATTCTTCAGTAGTTCAGGAAAGGCCTCTCATGAGTGCAGCAGAAACCATGGCCCATATCCAAGAACTCAGGCATTTTTTTTAAAGTTGCAACAATGTAAGTGATTCAATTTCCCCGTCAATAAATCAATTAGAATCATACACTATGACTGAGAGACTTAAATCAGGAAAACAGATAAAAAAATCTCTGGCTTTTTAAAGAAATTGTAAACAGACTGTGTCCAAATAAGTTAAATAAAGTTTTTGAGCTTGGTTGCAAATTTAACTGTTTTTGTTTTCAATTACTTTTAAGAAACTTATTTAATTCAAATCTTTGGATAATTCGAATTTTTTCCTGATCCCTTCAAGTTCGAATTATCCAGGTTCCACTTTACATATTATTTATATGATAACTTTTTCTACAAACACACATATGTATATAGTTGTTGTTAATAACAAATTAATGAATTCCGGAACTATTAAGACTTTGTACTTTATATCAATTTATAGCTTCACTAACATTTTTTTTCGAAATCATCATCGTCGTCATTAACATTGTAACCATTATCATAATTGTCTGCATACTCTTCATCTGTATCAATTTCTTGTTTACCACATGAGCAGCTGCAGATGAAAGTTCATGGGAGATTGACATCCGAGCACATGCATGATTCCGGTTAAGAGGATTTGCAGGTATTTGAAGGTGCTCTATAAAAAGGGGTGTGGGTGTAACATAACATTTGCGAATTTTCAGAGCCATAATTAAGAAATGGCTAAAATTAAGGTGTAATTTTTTAGTCTCAATCAATGTTTAGTCAAATGAAAAAAAAAAATTGAATAAAATAAAATCAACCTGGACAACACAAAAATAAAACATGCAATCTGAGTATTGCCAATAACTTAACGATAATAGAAACATGTTGACAAATGTCAGGCTGTCGATTCATGAGTGGCGAATGCTACCAACATATTAACGCTTGCTTATATATCAGATGGCAACACCTGCCATTTGCTACGCTAGAAAACACTGTTCGCAGCGCAACCCTGTATACAAGATAGAACTAGCACCGTAATATTAAGGTTTTAATAAGGTTGAACTATTGGGGACTTCTGAGCACAGCTGAAAATATTTTTGGGAGTGCTTAATATGCAAATCACCCCCACAGTCGACCCTTGTCATGGTGATTTAGCCATTGTCCTCATACCATCCATGTTTTTATGGTGTGGGAGTCACCTGAAAGCATGTTAGAAATCTCCTCCATATAACGGCCTGCTCACATAGAGGAGTAATGTTGAGTGACAAGGACGTAAGAGCTCTGGCAGAATATTGAATCCTTTACAGCAGTATGAATCATACTTCAGTTTATTTACGTCATCAGTTGTTTTCGACGTACATTTGGCACACACACTTCTCCAGGCTGTCATTTAGGGGTTTATTCACCATTCATTATTTTCCAAGTGCATTGAACGATTAATTATAGTGTGCTGAAGTGTTATTAGTTTTAATGGCATACCCTTTCCTTTTCCGTAAAAGGTTGAAACAGTATCTATCACAGCCTGTGAAGGTATTAAACCCAACCAGAGTTGTCATGAATTCATCAGTGTTACAGCCATCTGCTAGCTTAGGGTTGTACTTGCCAACAACATTTAGAATGGAGACAATCCGATCTTTTACTTGCTTACCTCTTCTCACATAAACTTAGCATCTAATTTGTTGAATAAAGCATAGCAGGTTGATTAGGACATCAGCATCATCAGCATCATCAACAACTGCAAGGATGTTGCTTCCTCCAACATGTGCAACATGTAAGAATAGCCTTGTGTCGGCTTCTTCTTGGTCACAAGAAAGTTCAGTAAACTCTCTCGCTTCAACAGACGTTACTTTCCAGCACTTGTCTTCATTAGAAATGAATATAATTCTACTCTGCAGTTTGCTTTGATAGATGGATATTCTCCTCAAATCAATTATAAACTTGATGAGGTTATCCTTGTTTGAATTAGCTGTGAGGAACTGTAGCCAAGACTTAACTTTGAGGCCTTTTTTGATATTTGCATACAATGGAGGTGTATTATTATCTTGCCAATGAGCTCTCTCGAAGTCTTTAATCGAAATAATATAGCATAAATCAAAAAATATATCGATTCTGTTTCCTGGGCTCTGGAGTAACTTTAGGAATATTGTTTCACCAATATAAACTGTACAATGTTTTGTGAATATCAATAATTCTTATACATACTCATTATTAAATTTCATTTATTACTTTCGACAATTCAGTTTGGTGTATTTTAAGCATATAAACTTTGCGTGATGCATTTAAGGCCCGGAATAGCGGGATATTATTCAAGCTTGACCCTCTTCAGGGCTTTTATCGTTGGTTCAACCTTCAAAATGAACTGATGTATAGACTGTATAGTTAAACTATTTTCTTAAAAATATTTTTTATTTAAATTTATGCTTAGCAAGGGAAAAGATAAAAACAAAAAAGTTGCGTTTTTTCAACTTTTTTTAGCTACCAATTTCAATTTCTGGTTTGCCATACTCGTAACCTACACAAAACACTGAATAAAATGACAACTCACACGTCTTTACCACAGAAATTGTACTATTTTTTTCACCTATCTAACTATATGCTTGGCTATGACATTTTACATTTGTATAGTTAAGTATCACGTATAAAACACGGCGTCGCGTCGTACCAACCAGAGGAACTCCTTCAACAGGTGTTGCTACTCTAAAGAACCTAGGACGACTCTTTCTGAAATTTGTCACTCAATTTGTTGTTACTCTACCGCCATCTCCACCAATCAAGGCGACTAAAATATGTGAACTTTCACATAGCAAGTACTTTTCAGGGAGCAAATTACGAAAAGGATTCTTGGAAAATAACTGCACGTGACCAAATGATGATGTTGTTTGTAACATAACGTAGAAACAGATTAAATAATCACACTTCCTGTCTATTTTAGCCTTCCAATATTAGATTTAAATAAGGTAAATCTGAAAACTAAATAGAAAATATATGGGGTAAATTCTAGTTAGAGGGTTAATAAATCAATTTAATTATACTAAGTGAAACATAACATATAAGAAAAAAAAATTATAGTCGTATTGTAATGTTACACTACCATATAATGTGCAGTAAGTATTTTAAATCTGAATGCTGCTTATAAAATATAATAATTGTGAAATAAATATTTTAATACAAAGTTTAATGAAGCTATTAAACAACATTTTTATATTAGTATTGTTTGCTGTGTTATACAATCTTATAATTTGAAATTTATTTAAAATAAAGTTTTTTTATTCGATCTATGCTAAACATTAATCTAAACCAATTTAATGTTTTTTTACAGGGTAAGAAGAGAAAGAAAGCTCTATGTTTGGACACACAAAGCAGCTCCAACAATACATGAGATATTTTAAGCATTAATAAAAATAATTTAAGTTAATAATTATTGTTATAAGATTAAAAGGATTGTAGAAACTATTTTTACATGTTGTTCAAATATTGTTAAATAACTTTTAGCATATTTTTATCAATTTGTTGCTTCGGAGTAGGAAATTAGGGCATACAATATCAATTTTCATAATCATAGAAATAATTGACATACAAATTTTTTGATCGATTTTAGTCAATGTCAGATTGATACATTGTGTAATAAAGTGGAATATTGAGAAATTATCAATAATTAACTAGTCACACTGCCACCATCAAAATAATATAAGTTTAACCATGACAAAAAAAAATCTAGTCTGTTAAGTGTTACAAAGGCAGTGAGGCTCAAAAGACAAAACAAATTCAACTTTGAGTTTTATTACTCTATACCCTAGCAATAGTTGTATTTTTATTAATGAAACGTTATTATTATTGTTATTATTATTGTTATTATTATTATTATTATTATTATTATTATTAAAAGTCAACTACCTGTTTTAAGGAATATGTAGTCTTAGCATATAAAGTGGAGTATAATTCACACGTTTGTCCATAGCAAGATCAAAGTAGAAGCATTGGCACGTGATGAGTTCCAAGGCAAACACAAGATTCCAGCTCTATCTATTTTCCCACTCTGCGCGTGCTGAGAGTATTTTAGCTTTGTTCACTCTGCTCTGCAAAATCTGTTCCCATCTCAAAGCCAACTGATTACATCATTGCGAATAATACTGTAAACCTAGACATAGACAGATGGACAGACAGATAGATGCATGAACTGATTCGAACCTATTTGAAATAACCCGTCAAACAGGACGAGCAGCCTGTAAATTAATTAAGTTGATGTGTTTCGTGGTGGCTAAGCCCTTATAGTGGTAATAACCTAAGAAATGTGTTCATCCACTCAACAAGAAGATATATTGATAGTCAACTGTTTCTTGATCACAATTTAAAGCAGTATAGGTCAGCAACAGACAGTGCGATCGTGTGAATTGCTGTGGGTGTTGTATATCCATGATCCTTAGCAATGAAAATCAGAATTAGTGGTTTTGGAATGGTTTAACAGATCCTTTGGTTTATTGTCACTATGGATGTGTTTCAAATTACAGTCTGTCACCAAAAGATATAACTCAGCACACACCCGCGTGTTAATTCACGCATTTGTATATAGGCCTAACTCAAATAAAAGAATTTTCAAAAAACTACTTTGAAAGTTTTGAATCATAATTTTGTAAGAACATCATATTGAAGTACCATAGTGGTATATAGTATATTATTGTAGTGAGACATGAGTATTTTAATACCGTCATTAAGTGCCACAAATTCTTCTCTAGCCTTTAAAAAAAACTCTTATTTTGACCTATCAGACTCTTGATGCAAAATTTCCTTTTTAGTAAGATTTAATATAATAATTATGAAGTTATTGTTAAAAAAATTAAGAAACCTTTTTAACTTTCTAAATTCTAGATTGTTCCATTATTGTAGATTATCACCAACATATAAAAGATGAATATCATTTTGAAATAGCAACTATATTAACTCAACTTCAAAACTTTTATGACATGACTTAAGAAACTTGGTTATAATAAACATCGTTCTTATTACCTAAGTGTTTGTATTATTTTAGTAATCAAACTTGAAATATTTTCAAAATACTAACTATAACCTGAATATATAGTTATTAGCTAAACCCATTATAAACCTCTTCTTTTTGTCAGGAATTCCTGGCTTTGAATTAAAAGCAGGTGCCAACTCAACATCTACATACTTTTGATTATGATAACCTCCTTAAGGTCCGCCTCTCTACGAAGTTTTATATAAAATAGAATTTAAGAATTCTTTCGAAGATTTTACAATCTTGATGCCTGTCATCTCCACAGTTGACATATTATTATCAGAGCCAAATCTCAGTAGTTGTTTCATGTTGTAAATGCTTAAACAGGCCATTCGTTGTCATCCCCACCCGCCAGAGAGTGTGCAGCAGCTAATTGGCTGTGCTTTGTAAAAATGGGATAATCTTGCACTAGAGGACAATAATAACCTCATTGTAAGCACACCAGTGGCAGATAGGCTCATCTTTAAAAGGGGAGGACACACACTTCTGGACGAACATGTAAAGTTGTCCAGTGAGGAGAAAATGACGTAATGGGATATTTGGTTGACTTCCTATAATTGGCTTTGTTTCCCTAAAATATCTGTTTGTTTCATTAGTTCCCATTCTAAAAATTTTATGGTTTGATTGTTTGATTTTTTTTTTATGTATAATATGTTGACATAACTGTATTAACCTTGGATCTGATATTATGCTAAACTTGTGATGATGTGTTTGTAAAGTTTGAGATATTGCCCAAAGTTTTTCCAACATGAAAGACATAAAGTCATCTTAAGACACCTCAACAGGTGCAACTCTAATGGTGGTAAGGTTCAACAAGCAAATAATGTTTTTCAAATTACTCATAGCCATTGTGTAAATCATCCCTAAACCCCTGAACGTATAACCAGATTCACCCGTTAAAGTCAATTCAAAATATCTTGCATCCTTCCTAGTGAGTTTTGAATCCAATTAGGTATAGACGAAAGCACAGGTAGCCATCGAGTCTAAAAAACCTTTAGGTGTTATTTCTGATGATAATAGTTCATTTTTATGTTGCGCAAAACTGAACCACCTGTGTCATAGCATCAGTCGGTCTTTGTCACTCTTGCTAATACTTTTCGTAATTATGTCGTGAAAGTTGGAATAATTTGTTCGCTGTAAAGTAAAAACTCCTCTAAATTGAATAACTTAAGATTTGAAAAATCAATCATGATTTTTGCCTCGTTGATTAGGTCTTCATGTAACCTTTGATTCCTTGCGGGTTACATAAATAGAATAGAAAAGAATAAAGATTAAACAATATATAGATTTATTAAACACTAAAAGATATTAAAGATATGAAGATTTACAATGATATTGAAAGTGATTCATTTGAGGTTTAATTGAAACAATTAGGCTTGAGAATAGTGAAGTATTCACAGTGGCTACAAGGGCAGTGCCACAGGTAGAAGTATTTCTAAAAAGGGAGAACAATAATATAATTACTAGCAGAGATAGTGAACAAGATATGCATGTAACTTTGAACAGTTTTGCTTGATTAGGCTTTCCTAATAATAGCCATTAAACATTTTGAATAATCAGTAAAATCTGTTTCTTTAAACAGCAGTAGAAGGCTATAAAACAGGTGTCAACAATAGGGTACTATGGCCGGTCATCTTCCCCTTTGGTACTACCAGAGCCTTCAATAGTACATAAAGTTTTAATAGCAAGTGTATTGAGAGCAACTCAAACAATGGGAGTCAATTAAAAGGCAAAAGAAAAAGGGTATTATTTGCGTGAACCCCACTATGACTCTAAATCAGTTCCCTGGGTTGCGCACCCAGACTAATACAGTACGTGAAGCGCAGCTACTTGGCCAGCCCAAAACATTGGTATCTATTGACTGAACAGTAATAAGAAAAAGTAAACAGACAACCTGGTGGTAGCCGTCCATAAATTGAACTGATGCTCACGACGTACAAGGCGTCATGAAAAACTTTGACTCAAAAAGATTAATGGAACTTGTGGAAGTTTTTTATAAGTCAAAAACTAAGACATTATAACTTTCTAAGCCATAGGCTCATAATGTAAATACATCATTAAAAGGATACATACAAAGCGGCCAGGACTTGACTTACTAAGTCACTAGAGCCGGATTTGTCCTTCAAACTACAAGACACAATATTTAAAGAATCAACTGAAAGATTCCCCATCTTGAAACTAACCAAAATTTTACTAGATTAACTATCCATTAGACATCATTTTAAAACAAAATAAGCTTCTTCAAAAAAAAAATAGAATTTAAATCTAAAACTACATTGTCTAGTTTTTTAAAACAAAAAACTATACCCCAAGTCATAAGGACTTGACGGCGGCAGCAGGATACTTAAATACCCTAGATATGGCGTCCTAGCCAGTGAGGTGGTGGATCTGACGACCCAAGCTCCATGGATGTCGCTCTTCTTCGTTACAGATGGTGCAGAGTTTCCTTCTTCGATGCTCGACGCTGTAGAATGTGTCTGTAATGTGGATCTGGCTGGTGGTATATATAAATATATATATAGTTCAAAATCTGATGCGAATGGAGCAAAGAAAAAGGTGATAAACTCAGAAATATGGATAAGGAGAAGGAAGGATGAAGGCGAGGTGAAAGGGAAACAATTTAGGGTGAACAGCTTGCGGGGTGAGGTAAAGGCAAGATTCGTAGACACGCCGCTAGGCAACTCCAGCAGCAGGGGTCTCGAGGTTGATTCCATTCTAGATTTCTTGGCAAGTGTGAGGTGGAAGTGAACATACGTATTTTGAAGCCGCCATGCTGTTGTTCTTTGAATGTTTCCTCCTAACCATCCTGCCCAGAGAATCCGAGGACATCTTAATACGGTGAGTAGAAACAAGAGCATATTTTATTTAAATATACCTGTTTTCATTATATTATTTAGGATCAGATATTATTTTAACTAGAATTTGTGATATAGATGTTCTTTATTATATTTTCTTAAAGACAGCATAGCAAATGTATATAATTTTATTCGGCTCCATCCAACGGGAACAGGTATGCGTTAAGGTATTTTATTCATAAATACGATAATATTAATCCTCTTCTTTGATATCTAGTACAGTATTTATAAAAGGAAGAGATTTTGTACCAACCACTTGTTTGAATGTAGGGAGATACGTAATTTTATTAGACTGCATCTCGTCAGAGAAAATAAACTTCGCGGTGGATTCAATTAACATAGTCTCTTTCTTGCATAAATTATAAAAATATTGATTTGTATTTGTAGCTATTCAATCTGTGTGATTGACATGCTACACGAGGACTAAGCAGGGAACTTGCGTGAAGCGCAAGATCAAAATATTTAAACTAAACTAATGGCAATAGAATTTATATAACAAAGTCGGCCGATCCTCAGAATAATTATTCCCTAAACACCTAATCATAAGTATTCCTTAAACACCTAAAAACTATTATTTCTTAAAAACCTAACAACTATTCCTAGGCCTAGACAAGACGTAGGTTAGTCTCTATTCCTCCTTTCATCTATAGCCATCCATATTACTTCCTCCGGTCGAGCTGACCCCTCGTCATGAACAGCATGGCCACCGTTGTGCAGATGTTAAGTTATTTGGATGTGCGGTGTCCGTCTCGTAGACTATCGGCGATAGCAATCATGTCGTTGCCAAGCTATCCCTGGAGTTGTATAGTGGTAGAAGCGAAGCACGCTGGGATGTAAGAAAGGTAAGGGTGGGAGGTGACACTCCATGATGTTCTGGAAGGTCAGCTCCACCTAGTGGGCTGGCTAAGAGCCTCCTTCAGTCTTTCCGGAAACTATGGCCAGTCTAGTGCAATATTATTGAGTGACGCGGTCCCACCACTATTCCAATGGCGTCTAATACGATGGGGCCGGGATCTTCCTACGAAGTCACCACGATGTTAGTATGTAACACAGATTGTTATGTATTACACGGACTAGTATGTAGATAATACGTATGTTTATTTACCCATGTTTAGTTGCTACAATCTTTCTTTGTATCCCAAAAGGGCCGGACAGGTTTAGCCCATTACACTTATAGCGTTCTCCATTAATGATTGTGACATAGGCTATGGACAGATTTATAGATACACTTTTTAAAAGCTCTCACACTTAATATTAAGTAAAACAAACTCAAAAAAGTAATAATGGCATATTTTAAATTTAAATTTTCATGGTTTTAAGGCAACTTTTAGAAAAAATTACAAATGCAAATAAATTGAGATTTTAAATATCAAAGATTAAAGAAAACAACATCGTATTTCCTTGACAGTAGCGCTAATGCGTTTGGCAGAGAGGTTATACTCTTTGCCCTATACCCGTATCACATACATTAGCTCATACTTGAAATCCAGTGTGCTAGCTAGCACTAAAGTCCGTATCACACGACACTAGCTCGTACTTGAAATCCAGTGTGCTGGCTAGCACTAGCTAGCACGTCATCATCTAGCGTCGTGTGAATCAGAAAAAGTATACTGGTTCTGCCACTTGGTACTAGCTACCATACTAGTTGTGAGGATAGAACACGTGCTATTTTCGTACTAGTTTCGACACTAGTCTATGTAATTCAACCAATCAATGCGCGCTGAGACTGTTGTGTAGAGAAATGGTATAAATGACGCCAACATGGTCATCGGATGTGATTTTGTTGTTGGCAGAAAGTTATTCTAAACATCCTTGTTTATATAATACCAAATTGGCACAGTATGACAATATATTTAATATATATACATTTAATTTAAAACATGTCATCTAAAAATGACAAACTGTGTTCCAGACCCAATTTTAATTTAAATAAACTTGATAGCATGCCAACCTTGGGCGGGTTTTATTTTTAGAATATAAAGTGTGCGTAGCCTAAAAAAGAACATTTGTGTATCAAGGATACTGTACTTTGACACCCATGGGCTTAGGGACCCTGACCACATTGTAAATAAATGAATACAAATTTAGGGAGCTACTAAACGTTTGTGTAACCCCGAATGTATATTACCTAACCACCGAATGGATCATATTTAGCATCCTGCGACCATTATTTCGTCTTTCCCAACCAGTCCCATGTCAATATTCTTTTTCCTACGCTCCCTCTCATAATTTTCAATATCTTTATTAGTAATTAATGCAGCTGCTAACCCAAAATTAATCTCTGAGGTTTGATAAATATTTGCACTAGAACCTAGTACCAAACTAGCAGCGTGTGAATACTCTAGTCCCACTTTCATTGTACTAGCTAGTATACATATATCTAGGCGCTAGCTAGCACACTTGATTTCTAGTACAAGCAAGTGTCGTGTGATACAGGCTTAACTAGTATGTCATCATCTAGCGTCATGTGAATCAGTAAAAGTATATTGGTTCTGCCTCTTGGTACTGGCTACCACACTAGCTGTGAGGATAGAACAGGCGCTATTTTCATACTAGTTCCAACACTAGTCTGTGTAATTCCACCAATCAATGCAAACTAAGACTGAGTGTAGATAAATGGTATAAATGGCGCCAACATGGTCATCAGATGTGGTTTAGTTTTTGGCAGAAAATTATTCTAAGTATCCTTGTTTATACAATACCAAATTGCCACAATATGACAATATATTTAATTAAATACATGTCATCTAAAAACAACCAACTGGGTTTCAGACCCAATTTTAATCTAAATAAACATGATAGCATGCCAATCTTTGGTGGTTTTTGTTTAGAATATAAAGTGTGCGTAGGCCTAAAAAAAAAAGAACATTTGCGTATCAAGGATACTGTACTTGGACACCATGGGCTCAGGGGCCTCTGACCAGATCATAAATAAATTAATACAAATTTAGAGAGATACTAAAAGTTAGTGTCACCCCAAATGTATTCTACCTAACCTCCGAATGAATTATTTTTACCATCTCGCGACCATTATTTCATCTTTCCAGCCAGTCCCGTGTCCATATTCTTTTCCTACGCTCCCTCTCATAGTTTTCAATATCATTATTAATAATTAATGCAGCTGCTGCGCTCAAAATTAATCTGACGTTCAATAAATAATTGCACTAGAAACCAGTACCAAACTAACAACGTGTGAATACTCTAGTCCCATTTCTATTGTACTAGCTAGTATAGAGATATCTAGGCGTTAGCTAGCACATTTGGTTTCTAGTACAAGCAAGTGCCGTGTGATAGTAGTTTTAACCCTATAGAGAGATCCCAAACCAAGATGACCACCACCACTCCCATAGTACAACACAGATTAATAATTCTCGCGCCAGTTTACGGAATCCGAATCGTCCTGCACTCTGGACGTAGCGTTATACTCTATAAACTTTGGTCCGACAAAAGCTTGAAAAGTTTAGCCACAGGATGTCCATCCAGTTATATAATAAAGAACAATGAGTGGAGTAATCTGTGCGATGTTTGGCCACCTGTTTATGTGTCATACTCCTGTCAAGTGTCATGGTATTGCTCAACAACAAAAATTCTGAGTAGCCCTAGGCAGGATTACTCATTTACATGGTAACTTTTTATTTCACGAATTGAAAGTGTGGCTTTCTCATTCACTTAGCACTTTTCTGTTACAGTTTCATACTGCAACTTAATTTTGAGTCTTCAAATATGGCAAACTTTTCTTCGCCTATGCCAAGTCGTGATTTTTTGTGGGATGTCTTTCAAAGGTGAGAAGTGTTTGATAGTCTTAAGGAGTTGAGAATGTTTATATGTGTATTTTGAGGAAATACATTACAAAATAAAGATTACCTTGTGATTAATAACATACATAAAAAACAAAAGTGAGCCGTTAAAATAGCCTTTAATATTAAAAATAGGTAGAGAACCTCTACGCTGTCTTTTTATAAAATATTTTTTTACAAAACAAACACTACTTCGCAGCTTTATTAATTATATAAGATACAAAACACATCAACCAATAAAATAATTAGATTGGTTGTTTAATAACTAATACGTGTATATCAGAGTAAACACATTTGACAACTTTGTATAGAAATAATTTGGCTAGTTTCTAAATGTATTGAACCATCGAAAATGAACTTAGTTTTTGGCCGACTTAAAAGTTTATGTAGAGCTTTGTTGATTAATATTTTAATTATGAGTTAAACTCTATTATTTTTATCAAATTATAACTATCAGGTTCATTATTACTTCTTGCCAAAAGATACAACTTTAAATGGGAAGAATTAGTCTATAAGAGTGTATCCGGCTGATCTGCTCGATATTTTATTTGAATTTGAATAGACTAAGCTTTTTTTTATTTTCAACATAAGCTATAAGACTATTTTTATCTAATTAGTGTGATTAAATATAATATATTTAGGCCATTCTCAAATTGAGGGACAATTTACCTCTCCTGCCTATATAAATAGGCAATGTTGGTTTTTTAAAACAACCAACAACAACAACAACAAAAGTTTAGTAATAGAAAGTGTATAAAACTTGATGGAAACATTTAAATATGGTGATATTAAAAACAAATTAGACCAAATAATTATTAAAAGTCCCTTTCATCACCTTGTTAACTGTCCCCACCTATCAATTTCAAAGTTTGAAGCTCTATACAAAAATAAAGAAAAATAGTAAAAAATATATAACCACGGTAAAATATTCCATTAATACTGTTATTTTCATTTGAAGAATCCATTTCAATAAATTATTCATGAATTATGACATTTACACACTGGACAAACACAATATTTTGAATTTGGCACTAAAACCTTCCAGAATGCTTCACTTTTTCCCATTTGTTGTAGTGTGTTGTTGTCCTATAATTACCAGTTCTTATTATTTCATTATTTAAAAAGTGTATTTAATATTATTCAGTTAACTTACGAAAATTCAGGTAAAAAGTATAGAGTATGTTAATTGCAAATCACTTCACTAACGTTATTATCATTTGAAGTTTTTGAAATAACTAAGCCAATACCAGTTCACTTGAACATAAGTGGAAGCAGGAACTAACCTCAATGTTTGTTTGCCACTTTATACTTATATTATGGTTATCAAACTCAAAGTTTGCAAAAAACATCACTTCGCTAACGTTGCTTGGTACATAATGAAAATTGTATTATTACTTTACTAGCGTTGCTTAGCGACAAAAATGGTTTATTCACCTCACTAAGACCATTTAGGTGACAAAACTAATGATAGTCAAGTAGCTCACGTTAGTAAAGTAAAATTTTCAGTTTAAATGCCGTTTTCTCAAACATTACTTCGATAATGCTTGTGTCACTTCACTAACGACAGTAAAATCACTTATTTCTCATTCACAGTTTTAGAAAAAATAATATTAAATATTATTAACATTTGAGAAAAACATAGATAAGAAATGAGAAATGTAAAACATAATTTTCTTTGGATTTTGGAAAATTTAACATCACTAACACATGAATTTTGTATGATTCTTCACCTACAAACTCCTAATTCCAATAAATTAAGGGAAATGCATCCTATTTTTATATTATTGTTAAAAAAATATTGTATTCTTATGGTAGTGAAAAATACATACAGTAGTCTCTCGCTTATCCGACATAATTGGGCCGGCAGAAGGTCGGATAAGCGAAAATTTTGGATAATAAGGAGGAATTAAGAAAAAGCCTATTAAACGTCAAACCACGTTATGATTTTACAAATTAAGCACCTAAACATCACTTTTACATCAAATCAATAGAAAAAAAATTATTATATGGTAAAGTTATACAGTAATTTATTTAAAAATTTAGCACCAAATTTGTATTTAAGTTAACGTTAAAAATCGACTGCAAATAAATATAGAATTTCATGAAATGAACTTAAAGTAACAGCATTGTCAGAAGTTAAATCCATAAAAAGTTCAATCCTTTGATCATTTAAAAAATTGTGTGATCCTAGACTACTTTCCCGGGGATTGCTGTTTCTTTGTTACCAAGTCTCACCATCTTTGCAGCCTGATTATGTCGATTCCCAACGTTTCTTCTTGTTTCTCAACGTATTTAATGGCGGTTTTTAAAGCCTTAACTTCATCGTTTTGCAAGATTCTGAGAGGCTTGTGGATATTTATTTTTTATTTTTAATCTTTAATACAACTCTAATGATAATGAAGATGTGTATTTTAATAGGAAAGTTGGGGTATTATATATATATATATTTATTTACATGAAGCATTTATCTAGTTATTTACTTTAAGTCCAATGACGTCAACAACAACAACAAAAATACACAGTATAGGTGAGAAATGAATTGTGAACTTGCTCAGACAAAAACAAATTTGGTTACAATATTTGGGTTCACAAACAACATTTAATTTTTACTACAGTTATCTCAGGGTAAAAAAAAACCATAATATTACAACAACAAAAATTGAGTACGGGACTCTCTCTCAGGATCTCTGGGTCATGTTGGAAAAAATATACCTTTACTATTTAAGTGGACTTATTGAACGAGCAACTATTTAATAAACAATTGGAAATCCTTAAATATATATACTGTATACTTTTATAGGCAATTTCCTCAATGAGGTTGGTCGTTGGACACTAAAATAATTAATACTAAATAAGGTCCTTGCATTCGTCGAAGTTGTTACTTTGGGCAAATTTTTTTTTAAAAAGTTTCTTTCTAGAGCCAATGTTGAAACAGAAAAAATACATCTACAAAAAAAATTCTAATGACAGTTAATTAAGCTAAAATTAATATTAACCTTTGAACTTGGAGCAATAACTGTTAAACGTTGATTGAAGTCTGGTCGAAATTGTAGTATAAAACGAAGGACAAATCACAATTAAAGTTTGGTTTGATATCACCTCATGTTGATGGCGTCTGGCATATAGTCTTCGGCGTTGAGGATATTAGATGTTAGTGACTCAGACAGTCTCACTTATACTTCCTGTTCTTGTTCTGGAAGTTATTAAAGTTGTCCCCAGACATTGTACTATCTTTTACTGACATAATTGTGGTGTAATCGGCACTAAAAACCCTGCCACTATCACAAGACTTTCTTCACGAAAAAACTTTTTTACTTTTTCTTCCGTCTGCGTCACTTTTCCTTTTCAACAATGCCCAGCCTCGCTTCTTCCTGCCCCACTGCTGGAGTAAATTTCTTTCCTCTTTGTATAGTGCAGCCATTATGAGTTTCTTAGAAGACAACAATAAAATTACAACTGATCACGATGGTTTTTATAGCGAGAACGGAATATCCGGATAAAAACTCCAGTAAAAAAAAATTCTTGAACTGATAAATATATTGACATCATTATTAGGTGTTTCCTTCGACGCAATGCAATGCCCGTTGAAAATAATAAGTTTTAGATAAATAATCACTTAAGAATAAATTAAAGTTAAATAAAATATAAATTGACAGAATTAAAAATTGTACATGCTCAAAAGTTGATGCTTGATCATCAATTTTGTTGCCATTGCTATTTACAAGAGCAATAATTTCTTCATCAGTTATTTCATACCGATCGTCTTCATTCATCCAACTTTCAACATCTTGTGAATATGCATTCTCACATCCAGGGATACATTGGACTAAGTGTAGGATACTTTATTCAGTTTCATCTGTGCTTTCTGTTTCCATAATTTCATCTTCATCTTTGCCTAACAGCTTCTTCCATGATTCAACAATTGTTAGAGCCCTAACGTCAGCCCAGGCCTTTGCAACTCAATAAGCAACATCCTCTACATTAATGTTTTTTAATGTTTCAATCAAGTCTTACCCTTCTTTGATTTCTTCTATCAACAGTAGCTTCATGTGATAGTTCCTTTTTAGCATTTCCAAAATGGCCTGATGTATCGGTTGGCAGAAACATATCCTTAATGTCCCCATTTTGAGGCTCCTCTGTATCAGGGTGCGTCTAGCAACAAAACTGCTTTTCTAGGGAGGTTATTTTCTTTCAAAAATTTATTCGTGGAATAAACAAATTCCTTAAAAAACAATCTTTCGAACTGCTCATACACACACTTTTTTGATTGTAGTATTTTACAGGAAGAGCATTTTTTGAAATTGTTTTAAAGGATATTAGATTTTTGTACTTCCCAATCATTGCGAGGTCCATTTTGTGGTTTGCTGTAGCATTGCTGCATGCTAAAGTTCTCACTCTTTGGTTTACTACGCCTATAGCCAGGGGCTACTGCTTCAGTTCTGGCTGTGAGACTCTTACTAGGTAACATTTTGTAATTAAGATCTGACTTATCACAACTAAATATTTGGTCACCCGCTAGGCTTTAAATTTCAATAAAGTCTTGAAGTTTTTTCTTAAATGTCTCAATTTCTTGAAAATTTGATAACAGTTTCTCACCACAAACACATAACTGACAGATTACATTACATATTTTCCATCTTTCAAGCCAACCAACGCTTGCTGTAAAATCTGGATCCCCTTCATTAAATTCATTTCAAAAATGTAACACCTTTTGCTGTAAAATAGGCCCTGAAATAGGCACACCTTTGTCTCTGAACTGTGTAAACCAAATGTACAAAGCCTCCCTAACTTTTTCATGGTCACACTTTTTCACCGTTTTTCTCTCTTCTAGTGCACCATCCGTAACTCTCGAGCAACACCATTTTTCTATTTCCAATCGTTTACTTTTCTAGTTTCCTACTGTTATCCATCTGACACCATAGTCGTCTGCATCGTCTCTGCTTTGTCTAGTCTCTTGATTGTCTCAAGTTTTTCTTCCATTGGTAAAACAACTTTCTTCCTTTTCTTTGCCATACACAAATTTCAGTAAAAACTGCTTTACAACACAACTATGTTACTTACGTTAAAACACACACACACTTAAACACTGCACAATAACACACAGTAAATCGATCTGCATACAATAACAAACTGCACTGAGCGACCGTTAGGAAGGGTGAGACATGACCGACACGTGTGTGCCTCTAGTGCACAGTCGGGGCAGGGTAACTGAGTGGTTGCGGTACACTCAGGAGCACACAAGCAGCATTTTTTAGGGGCATTGAATAAGACTGAATATCAGTTAAACAAGACTCTACTGTATTTTATTAGGATTTTAGAGATAACATTTTTATGTGCATCTGAAACAGCGTTAGCAAAGTGGTGGATTATGGGTATCCACTTTAGTAAAACTCAATAAAATGGTCAAATCAAGTTCTGCTGGCATTAAATTACTTAATTCTTTAATACATTTTGTGCAATCTGACAATAAATTGTACTTTTCTTGAAATTTTTATTTTTGTTTTCCTATTTGTCCCTCAATTTGAGAATGACCCATATCTTTTAGTTACTTAGGATTTTTCATGTCAGCAAATATATAGATCTACAGTTATTGTTTTAATACATTTTTGTTGCATAGTTCCTAATTGAGTTCATGTAAGAGTGTTAAGGATTATAGTTTGATTGGGCCTAATGTTAATTCACTAAAATATCTAGGCCTATAATCTTTGTTGGATAAAGGGAATTAAAGAAATAACCTAATGCCCCATTTGCAAGATTTGTGCTTGGTAAGGAAAACAAATCAATAATTTTCTGTATACTTTTGCGTCTCTCGATACCCTGTGAAATTTTCTAAATTATTATTTAAATATTCAACACATAGATGGAGCTATTGTTTTATTTTGTGTCTATTATTAATTATTACAGTGTTTAGTAAAAAAAAAAAAATTTAATATTCTTTTAACGAAAGTGTACCTAAATCTCTTGACCCTTCATACTTGACAATACAAACAAAATATTTATTTCTAGACTATAAGCATGTCAATTAATTGTTAGAAACTCACGGGATAGTATGATTTCTATAAATGTTAGCAAATGTTTAGCTTTTTCATATAACAACAAAAAATACATTTGTTATTAATTTATAGACTTATCACTTCAAGAACTAGCTAATAAAATCAATTGTAGCCGATAGTTAAGTGGCCAGAGTCACCGTTCACGCTTGTTCCTGCAGGAGAGCTACAATTTCATATTCCACAACTCGAGAGATTTTATCACCTCGTCCTACTACCTGTTCAGGGTATACAAATATATGATTACTATAATGGAGTATAGATGAGGAAGGAAGCATTCTAGAGGCCATCTACCTACATTTGTGTGGAAGGAGAGTGGGAAACCATTTAGGAAAAATCACTTTCACTAGATTCTACTGAGTAGATCCAATGAGGATTCAAATACTAATCTACCTGCATTTAGCAGGCCAATCTAACCCGAGAGTGATGCCTTATCTACCATTTGGCTACTGAAGTAGGTCACAAGTATTAAATCACATAAAATTCAAAAATACTATTCTTTCCGGTGCTTGGGAGGATTACAGACCATGAGAGAGTAAAAAAAAATACACAATTAATAATGTGATGGTACCAGATCTTCTCACCACAACTTTAAACCTGAGTGGTGGTTCTTGGTAGCAACTTCTTAGAGTGACTAACATAGGCTCTTTTTATAGAAGTGGGGTAGGTCATAGCCGGTGGCAATACCATAACAGGCACATATAAATAACAGAGCGCTCCGACTATATATATATATATATATATATAGAGAGAGAGAGAGAGGTGTGCTTTCTGAATAATGAGACAAAAACTAGCTTAGGTAAACTATTTCAGGAACCATCTAGTCTCTCGTTGTCTACCTTCCTAATCACTTGACCATAGGCCTGATGCATCTTGAACATGACTGTACATTTTGGAGTTGCTTAAAACACAAATTGTTACTAATAACAAAATTAATTTTGTTTTATTCCAGGGTAGATAAAGACCGAAGTGGCTACATCTCCGCAGATGAGCTGCAAGTGGCACTATCAAACGGAACTTGGACCCCGTTTAATCCAGAGACGGTTCGACTAATGATAGGTAAAATTTCAGTTAGTTTTCAAGTACTTTCACTGTTTATTCTTTCATGCTCAGAGGAGGAAAGTATAATTCACACTTTAATTAATCATTGAGAAAAACAACTGGCTTTAGTTGCTTAGTAGAAATACATGTTGTACTACCTACTTTGCAGTGCAACTATAACAGCTTACTATAATATCTTGTTTTAAAGTGGTTAAACAGATCTGTCAAACCGGTGTCTCCCAATCTATGGTGCTCACACCACCTGGGCAGGGATTCTCAGCCAGCTTTAAGACTTTTGGGGAGGGAGTGATATTAAGATATTAATAAAATACAAACAACAAAAATATTACTAGAAAATAATGAAACAGAAGAAAGTTTTGATTTTTAGTTTTTCTCTGAATTGCATGTACCACCATTAGGCAAGATATCAAACTTTTGTGCTCTTAAGTATCAATCACAAATGTAACTACCATTTTCCTATTGATTACTGTACCGTTCATAATTACATTGTGCTGGGCTAGTGTGCTTGTTTATTGATTTCTAAAACTATTACTTATAGCTATAATTATGTATTTATTCAGTTTTTTGTTATTTATATTTTTCATTTAAATTGGTAAGGGAGTGAGTAACATTTAAAAATAATTAAATAACAAATGAATTAAAACATTGTTCATTGTTTAATTACCCACTCCAGTGGCCACACCCTCATATTAGACTAGACCTTTTTTAAGTCCTGGATTAAAATATATATATTTGATTATAACATAGAAAAAATTGTTTTTATAAAAATATGTTTCAAATAAAAGATTTTTTATATTTAATGGTACTAACTCTTTACAATAATAAGTTATTTCGTATCCCAAATAGTTATGAAAAAATTATTAAAACTGAAAAATGTATCCCATGTTAAGTACCCTTAGTCATTTTCATGAGAAAATGAGAGTTGCTATCTTTTTTATAATGATAAACAGTATCTACAAATTAAATTTAATCAAAATCATTAGAGCCAATTTTGAGAAAATCGATGTTTTCTCTTTTTGCCCTCAAGTAAACAAACCTTAAATTTAGGGTTAGGTATCTTATTTAAAAAATCCCTCGGGGGGACCTTAGTAAAACTCCAGATACAAAGTCTTAGTCCAATTGGTAAAATAGTGTAATGTGGGGCGCACGTGACCTGGGAGGGTCACAGGCCGTTCACACATGAAAGTGTGAACCACGAGTTCTTTTAGAGATATTGGGGTAGGCTGCTGACCAAACACGAATAAAAATGCCCACGGAATATTCAAGGTTTTGATTATTAAAATTATCACTTACATACACACTCTGATTAACTGTATATCTAAATTAATTATAACTAAACAATTAATTAAGTAAAATAAAAGAGCCTTAATCAAATCTGTAACTTAATTAAACTAATAGAGCACACAAAGATGTAAGTAAATTGACTAAACAAATTAACAACTATAAAACACTTAATAACTACTCAAATATTTAAAAACAGTCACAAAAATGTTCATTAACACAGTAGTTCACAATAACAACAAATGTCACTTGTCTCACACACGATACACGGCGGTGACCCGCTATACACAAATGCAGGACTCGCTGGTTGACACACTGGACTCGCTGGTCCACTCCCGGCTCACACAATGTACACACCGGTCCACACACTCGCACTGGGGACTCCCAGACTCATTAGTCGAGAACCAAGAACTGACTACTACCGGCTATCGCTGAGCGTGTTTATATAGGGGTGGTGACAGCTAAGGGTCTCGAACTCTCCATTTCTAGAATTAAAAGGCCAGAATAAAAAAGGATCCAGACCCCTCCAGACGTGGCTTCGTCCTTCCCCCACACCCCATCGGCCCCTCTAATCCCCCAGTCAAGTGAGAAGGTTGCTGCCTACCTGCTAGACAAGGAGGGAGACAGAGAGAACAAGGAGCGAAGCCAGGGTAAACAATGAGAGCACGCTGGTCCCACTGTTAAACACTGATCTTGTTACAATAGTTTCTGCTCTAGCCTGAGGTACAGACAGACGGCATTATGAAAACCACTTCTTTTTGTTTCAGCGGGTCATGAAAAGTCGACATTAAATCAAAATCTTGAACTAATTTTTTTTTTATGTTCACAATACTTTTTCTTTGAGGTTTTGAGAGAAAATAAAAATATAAAGAATAAAATGCTCATGTAAATTCTATCAAAAGTGTTATGAAATTCTAATCCCCTTCACAAGGGTGTCGTGAGCCTAGAAAGGTTGAAGATTTCTGCTAAAGGGGTAGATGAGGTACCACTGAATTTAATTTTAAATCATAAAATATTTTACAATTGTAAGTCAGATAAACAAATATTTAGATCTTGATTTGATGATATCTTCTATTTTAATATACCCTGTTTACCTCTGCAGAGCTTTGTTTAGCTGATCATTGATCACTCATGTGTCTTTAAATGGTGAAATCATTTGTATTTTATTAGATCACATTTTATTTTATGAAAAACCGGAAGGGTTTGTTTAGGTCAAGGCCCCAAAATAGTTATACAACTGCTGAAAGCTTAGGAAACCTAAATACCAGTGTTTGTATAAAAAGTGAGGGAAAAACTCATTAGAGAAAAATATACCAAATCTTAATAATTATTAATTTAACTGGTCAGCAACAGTACATACATACTGGTCCATTTGTGTGTGTGCGTGTGCATGTGTGCGTGTGCATGTGTGTCTGCACATGGGCATGCACAAATTACTCAACTCGGTATCATTTTCATTATTTCCGAAAAATAACCCGGTTCCTGAGTGTTGAACTACTTTGATTGCCTCTTCTAACTTCTTACACTTGTCTAACAAAGGCTTTGGGTTGAAATATAAAATGATCTGATAACTATTTTCTAATAGCACTATCTTCCTTATGTATTCAAACGTTATCCCTGAATTTGAGGTTTGAATAATAACCGACTTGTTGAGATTGAACCAATGATCCTTCAATTTTGAGTACTAGATTTACTCTACCAAAAACATAATTAATTAGTTACATCAACAACAATAACAGTATAATTAAACACTAGTACAAGATAACAAACCCAAGTAACCCTTATCTAACAACAACAATGAACAACGAAAATATTACATTCAATTTGTCTCTATCTATTAACCTTCAGAGGTTAGCACATTCCTGAGCACTTGTTAACTATGGCTTCGCTCTCTCTCTCTTTCTCTCTCTATCTCTTTCTCTCGTTACTTTTCTCTTTTTTGCTTTCTCTTTGTCCCTTTATCTCTTTCTCTACCTTACTTTCTTTTTCTCCCTCTCTTTCTCTCCCCTTTCTCTTTCTCTTTTCTCTCTTTTGCTCTCTCTATCTCTCATTTTCTCTCTCTCTTTCTCTTGGCATCAAGGTATGAAGGTTGGACCTCTCCTGTTTTCTTATCAATCTCTTGGTTGTTAATTGTATTCCTCGGCTCTTTCGTGGTTGAACTTCTGGATCTGTGGAGAGAACTGGTATAAAGTTCATAGATACAAAAGGTTTCAGACTGCCTACTTTAACTACCACTGAGTATTAAAGAAACTGGATTCATAATAACCTTACTCAGGATCTTCAAGTTTTGATATGGACTTGGGAATTTTGTCAGAAATTTCCTACCCTGGCTCTTCCATAATGTAATCTTCGTTGAATAGACCCAATCTCCAACATCGCATATAGTTGTCTTTGCTTTCTTATCAGGTTGTTTGTGTAGTTAGTCTTCATAGTTAGTCCTTGTCGTTTAGCCTGTTCTTCAGTCTGGTCGAAATGTGAACCCTCCTTAACACTCCAGTTGGAGTCGCAACTCTTTCTTACTCGTACATCTTCATTCAGCTATTTACGTCATGAGCATAACACTCTAGTTGAATCGTGGATTTGAATCTAGTCGTTAGTGGTTTTACACTTTTTTCTGAAAAACTAGCTTGTTCTTCTCCTAAAATTGGCAAATTTTCTTTTTTTTTTTTTGTAACGGTATGATGTTCCTATTTTCCACTGAAATATCTTCCCTGGCGGTTTTCCTGACACACATTAAGATGGTTATTTCTATCCTAATAGTTTATACATTCCTTCTTGTGCCTTTCCCTGGAACTGCGAGTTTTCAGTTCGCTCTCTACTCATTCCTTTCCAAAGTTGTCTTCCAATCATCTTCTATAATGTCCCTTTCCTATATCCAATGCAATTCGGCTATCTTGTGGTTCCTTAGTATCTCAACCCTTGCACCCCCTAGGTTACTCAACCCTACAGGTATCTCTGGGTTACCTTGAGAGAACGAGCTCACACAAATGCTGTGTTGTACATACACTTGCTGATGGCTTAAAAAGTAATTCGTGAACATTGGCTCGATTAAATAAGCACAGTTTCTACCCCTAAGTTTCTTGGGAACTTTCACCATGACACTTACGACTTTCCTCATGCCTGGGCACAGACTCTGAGCAATGGTTAAGAATATCGTGACACGAAAAGCCCTCGTGGCGTGGACAGAGTTGATCACTCCTTTATATTTATGCTTGTCCTTCTTGTCTCCTTATCAAATGTTACTCTCATTTTATGTGTAACATCCTTTAATCTTAACGTTGGCCTGGATATATCTATTATTGCTGAGTTCTTAGACAGGAAGTTTAGGCCTAATATGCCATCATAACTTGCATTGGTCCAACATTTCACCACCTGAAATGCAACCTTGTAGGCTTTCTTACCTAGCTCTAAATCCACCACAACTTCTCCCAAGCTATACATTTTGAGGCTTGATAATCCCGAAATCTCGAATCTTGGTTTCAACATTATTATTATTAGCACCGCGTCTTACTACCCGTTCGGGTTATACGCACTTACGCTTAATGTGTAATGGTAGGGTGATTGTGAGATGAAATGAAGGACCTACAGTTTAACGTGGAATCCGAACCACGGTGGTGGCCTGGCATTGGTTTCAACAACTTCATAGACTCTATACTATTCTGCCACTTTATAGAAATTTGTGCCCTGCTATCTACTAGGAAAATATATATTTTCCCTTTAAAAATAAACACTAACACTATTTTACTAGTGTATTCATTTTCTTCTATTGACATTTTTTCCTTAAAAATTCCTGAAAATTATGAAACCATATTAGTTATAATTCTTATATTTATTTACACTCAATAATGTAATAACTAAACTTATTATCAAGTTAAATGTTGCTTTTTTCAGGCATGTTCGACAAACAGCAAAGAGGAGCTGTAAGTTTTGAAGATTTTGGTGCTTTGTGGAAATATGTGACTGACTGGCAGAGCTGCTTCCGGTCGTTTGACCGAGACAATTCTGGCAACATTGATCGTTCAGAGCTGAAGATGGCGCTCACCTCATTTGGCTACAGACTCTCGGACACACTAGTAGAAGTTCTTGTCCGCAAGTTTGACCGATTGGGAAATGGAACAATATTATTTGATGATTTTATTCAGTGTAGCATTGTTCTTATGGTAAGTACAATCAATCATCTTTCCACTTGTATCATTAACAAATTTATTTGAAATATTGTGATTCAGTACAACACATCAAAATAAAATAAAATGTCTACCATACATATAAACTATCTAGGCTGTACACATTTAATTATGCTAATGTGGTATAAATGATGAAGGTAGAATTCATGGGAAATGTATCTGCATTTGCATAAAGGTAAATTAGGAAACCATTTAGCAAAGACCCCCCTCATTACTTTGACCTCATCATCGGCGAACTAGACTGGATGAGTTCACCCACCGAGGCAGGTAGTAATACAGTGTTAATTGTGAGCTTGACATCACACACTCCAGAGTAGCCCAGTCATAAGAGCATTAGCTTGTTAAGTTAAAGGTCCAGGTTTCACAAACCATGTCCAGGGGTAATCTTTTAACTTAAGTGTTGTGTAAATAATAATAATACTATAGAAATAGGTGGCCTTGCCTCATTATTGCATACTAACCATTTTTCTCAAGACATTTCATTACCAGTAGTACTAATTTTGGAAACATTGAATGTTTTTAGAGACTTGAATATATACATAAAATTATATATATATGTCGAGAAATATAGTAAAAATGTATGTGGCAAAGAGGAGTCAGGTTGGTCACCGATTGAGAAAACTGAGAATTATGATTATATTTTGAGCATCAGATAAAAACCCTGTCAGGAATTCAAAAATATCATGCGTGGTCACAAGAAGTTACTTTTTCAAACAAAAGTAACTTTTTTTAATAAAAGATACAAAAGTTTTTATTTTTTTGTCTATTATATCGAAAAAGTATTAGGACTATACACTCAACAAAATAGAAATAAATCTAGACTCTTATAGTTGTATTAAAAAGTTAATCTTAGGTTTTTTATGTGATGTTGGTCACTAAGCTATAAAATTCTTAATTATGGCCAGACCCAATCAAGGTTTCTAGTTGAAATTATTGTAGTATGCTAAATAGTAAAAAAAAATATTAATAAAATACATTATACAATTTTATTATAAGTAAGCCCTATATTATTTGTGACTACTTATTTTTATATTTATATGATTCCTTGTATAGCCATGATTGACATATTTTAAAATTAAGCTTATGAGTACCCATATAGCAAATTTTATAATCGAAGTATAAATATTCTCAAGTGTAGCCTTATTTTGGATCGTTTTTTTGTTTTTGTTTTAATTTTTTATAATTATTAAAATTCCAGTGGTTCACTTAAGGTCTTAAGTGACCAAAACTTGTGAGGCACTTATAAAATCACTGGTTTGGTTTTATTTATATCCAAATAATTTTTGTTTTATGTTAGAAAAAGGTTATTTTTAGTGCTTTCTGTTGATTATTTACACATCAGATCACTTTTTTTTATACACCAAATTGGTAACTACTTCAGATTTTTTTTAGTACTCATTTTGATGCTCCCCTGCTACACTCATAGGTGTGATGAATCTAAGCTAATGTATATGAATTTTTCTAAACTCGATTTGGTATTAAATTTTCAGAAAAATCACACTTCTTGACAGTTTTAGCATTAACACTCAGGGTTTAGGAGTCAGGGTTGGTATAAATGTACTGATTCTGGTTTCAAAATAAAAACAATATATTATAACAATATTTTTTTTTATTATTATTTATGACCAAAATTTGTAATTTGGATTGACAAATGTATTTAAACGTAATTCACAATGCCAAAGAAACTCTCCATAAAATAATCTGTATTGGAGTATTTTACTCTGATAAATTTGTTATTACTAATTAATATACTTTAGCCATTTATCGAGAAGTCAGACAATAGAAAAATAGAGGAGTCTGGTTCAAAGGTTTGACATACTGACCTACGTCATTAAAAATTTATAAAATAAATTTTGGTCATGAAAGTCATGGAAAAGCTTTGAAATTATTTTCCAGGTCATGAATTTTTGTGAGCCAAGTTAAGTTAAATGTGCAGGTAAGAATAGTATTTTTTTTATACTTTGCTCAAAATTATCTTAAATTTACAATTACTTCCCAGTGAGGACATGGTTTTTATGAATTTTTAAATTAAAATTTCAGTCTGAGGGGAAGTTTTATTGTTAAGTGTTGGGTTCTTAGCATCCCCTTCTCTGTGACCTTTATTACTACTACCTTCTCTGTAACTTTTACCTTTATTGGCTTATATTTTGTCTTTTATTAATGAAGAAATTATCATTTTTACTTAATTTAATATCATAAAATTTTCTTTTTTTAGTTTGTTTGAATAAATGAGATAGTATTTCTCAAGATGCCAGGAAAGTGTTATTTAAAAAAAAAATTGGTTGAATAAAGGAGAAAAGGAATTATGGCTACAGCCTGTCACTCAGGATAAAAGCACTTTGTAAGCTATGCAAATCATTGATTGACATTAATTAGTATGTTGTGGTTATGCTTCAGTGAAGAAACACGAAACAGACAAAAAACATCAAACACTTTTTCATAGTATTGTAGAGTGCAAACTGCAGACAACTCTTCCTTTCATGAATATTTTTCAAGCTGAAACCACAACATGCTCCAAACAGCAAGGACCTTCAATATCGTTTTCCCCACAGTCGACTGTTGTTGATAATACACATTTTACACCACATGAATGAAAGGAAAATAACAAACTACCTTTAAAAAATGGAGTTAACAAAGTTGAAGTCTTGTGGACTATGCAGAAAGTCATGTATCACTCCTAAGAAGCATTTCCAACACCAGTGACTTGTTTTCTATCATGATCTCAGACAGCATTATAGCACAACAATTTAAGATGCATAAATACAAACTAAACTATATTAAAAAATATGGGTTAGGTCCTTATTTTCTAAATAAACTTGCTGAGGAAGTTAACAAGGGTGAATTTTTTTCTGTATCTTTTGACGAGAGCTTAAATAAAATTGCACAAAACGGTCAGATGAACATCATAGTTCGATATTGGAAATCATCCTTAAACCAATCATCAACTCGGTACATAGACTCAACTTTTTAAGACACTATTGCAGAGGATTTATTAAATGCATATGCTTGTTCCATAACTGAACTTGGGCTGTTGTTATCAAAGGTAGCACAGATTCAATGTAATAGACCAAATGTAAACAAAAAGTTTCTGAGGGACTTTGAATGCAGTTACAGAAAGCTGGAGAACTTTTATTCTGATGATCACCATTTAATCGTTGTTGGCACATACTCACTAGCTATTGTTCATGGCAGCTACAAGATGGCACACACTGCTTGTGATTGGCATCTGAATGACTTTCGATGTGCTCTTTATTACCTCTTTGAAGACTTCCCTTCCAGGCATGCTGACTTCAAGCATCATACTGTGTTTCCACTTAAACTGTGTTCGATAAGATGGGTTGAGAACTCAAAAGTAATTGAGAGGGCTCTTACAATGCTGCCACACTTGAAACAATATGTTGAAGCTGTAAAAGCTAAACCTCCTGTATCAGAAAATTATAAAAAAAAGTAAGAAAGTTTCTCAGCGACAATTTACTTCATACAAAGCTTGCATTTGTGCAAGCTGCAGCTTCAGAATTTCTTTACTCAGAATTACATTCATTGTTGTGTAGTATTGAAGCTCGTTTTGTTAAGAAAGATGTAATGTACAGTACAAATAGTGCTATTAAACTATTAGGGGTGGATGTTCAAAAACAAGAAAATATTCAGTCTGACAAGACAATTGGCATCGGGTTAGGTGCTACAGTAACCTACAAAAATGTCAAGGAAATAGATGTTCTCACTTTTAGGAACGATTGCTGAGACTTTTTAGTCACAATGTACATTAAACTAAACATAAAATCTCCTTTGCACACAAAAATTGTCAGAGGAATATTGTCTTAGTCACCTAAAGTTGCATTGAGTTAAATAGCAGAATCTCATTTAACATGTGCTCTTGAAGAATTGATATCTACAGCCAATCTAGTTCCACTGGAAGCAAACTTGGCGAAAGAGCGCTACAATCTACGATAAAATCCAGCTGTTAAAGAAAAAGTTGAAAACCCACAGTTTAAGCAAAGAAAGACTTGGTTTTTTTTCTTTTTTTGGCATCATGGCGAAGCTCATATTGAATTCATGAAATTTTGTCATATGATATTGATATTCTTTCGTGGCACTGCTGCAGTGGAAAGAGGGTTTTCTGTAAATAAATAATGTGCAGTAGAGAACCCTCGTCAAAACTCTCTAATCTCCCTTTGATCTGTTTATTGTGCTGTTTCATTATACAGGATTGTAAAAAAGTAACAATCACAAAATTTTAAAACTAAATAACATAAAGAAAAAAATTCAAGGAAGCGGGCGGCAGAAGAGTTGAACCTCCTCCAACAGAAGAAGTTAATGGTGCAAACAAAAGAAAGCTTAGTAGAAAATTGAATTAGGCCTACTTATAATAAGAAATTTATTGTTTTGTTAAAAAAAAAAATTAGTGTTATAAAAAATATTGTTTTTATTTCAAAATATGGGGCAATGTATTTCCTATATTTTACATGTTATTTTGTTCCCTTTTGTTAAGTTTAATCGATATCCAATATTTATTTTAAATTAATAATATGTATTTACTTTATATGTAATGTATGTATAACTAAAAAAGTAAAAATGTGTGTTCTTTAATTTAGATTAAAACGTATGTTATATTGTTGTATTCTAATATTTGCTTTAAATATGCTATAGATTACAAAAATAAAATGAGTAAGAAACAATGCAGGAGGGGACAAATATATATTAGTAGTTTCAAGGATGTTGGTGCACATTTTTTCTTACTCCCACTTTGTTTTTTGTCATAAATATTTCTGTGTAGGTCATGAAAAAGTCATGAAATTTAGTTAACATATTTCAGTAGACACCCTGGCTAATCAAAATGCATGCACACATACTGTCAGATTCAAAGGAAGACAATTTTTTGATTGTTTCTTAACTCCACCTGTCACTTTTGATGGACAATAAACAGATATACCTGCTTTGGTGAGTGTGTGATCTAAGGTCGATCTTACATTAGATTAGACTTCCAATGATGGGGAGATCGGGTTCACTGAGGGTGGTTTTTTCAAAATGGTTTTCCACCATCCCTCCATGGCAATGCAGGTACATTTCCTCTTAAGTCAACCTTCCTCATTCTTAACTCATTAATTTAATTAGTTCATAGCATATAACCTGAACAGGTAGTAAGACACGGTGCAAAATAACTAGGCCTCTAGAAATGTCTAGTATAAATATTGGTCATAAAAAAATTATTTAATAAAAGTTTCTTTCTTAAAACAATTTAAGGTCTCCCAAAGAATAGATTGTTTCCCTTTAGATGTCTTAGACTCATCTCTGGTATTCTCAACTAAGAAGCTGATAGATATCCTGACATCAATCAACAGATAGATATCTTCTATAGCAGTGGTTTTCAAACTATTCCCAACAGTAACAAGTGTTAGATGAGCACCCTCTTCAATATTCTACCCCCATCTCTCCCCTCATTGAAACAGAAAGTTATATCAAGTAGCAAAGACAGCATTTTGTCATTTCACGTGTAACAGTGTAATAATACTATGGGCACAAAGATTGGTTGTCTTAGGAGGCTCAGCCAGTCACGCTTGTACTTATTAGGTCTTTCACACAATATGTATTATTTCTCTGCAGACCACAGTTTGAAAACCACTCTTTTAGAAGCATCCAGTTATAAAAATTGCCAGGGGAAGACCATTCCACATAGCTTCTATAGTCTTTCAGACACTTTAGTTACTAATTGTCCCTAACTCTTATACAGAAATAAGGTTCTGCCACCTCTGGGTGTAGCACATGTGTATTATTGTTTAACTTGCCTACACTCTTTTCAAGGCTGAACACATGTCACACGTGGAATAGTGATAAGTATGTAGAATAATTCCTTGTCTTTGTCTTCAATATTGCTTTGAGGGTTCTTACCTGAGGGGGCTTATAACAAAGTCTTCTGATGAGAGCATTGAAGGAATTTATTTTAACAAAACCCGCCTTGGAATTATTTAAAGTGTTTTAAAACATGAGTAAGATTGTAGAATGATGAATTATATATGACTCCAATTCAATAATGCGCTAACCCAGGCATTGGATAGAATAATTACTTGTTAAAGTTTGACACACATTTTAATTCAGAATCATTTGGTAATAGTCTCACAACCAAAAAAACTCCTTTTAAAAAAAGCAGGAAAATATTTTTTCTACCCTTAAAAAGCAGTAATTATGCTGTAGTTTTATTCTAAAGTTTAACTGGCCACTCTAGCAGTGTTCAACTTTTAGAAGATAACATAATTTCTACTAGCAGAGAAAATTAGTGTTTGGATTCTTGTGGCTCATAAGGCTAAGTTTTGGCCATCCCTAGTGCAACATCTGGAATAGTCATTTGCACATGTATGGTTTTCCACCCTCTCCCCAAGCAAATCATTGTACATTTTCTTCAAATCCATTTATATCCTTTTTACTTAGATTAGTTAGTTGCTGGTTAAATGTAAACTTCTAAAAAAACATATCATTTTCTTAAAAACTGGTAAAAATTAATATATACACTTGTATATATTATAATAATTTAGACTACAAATTTTGATTTTATTTCATCAAACCTGCTTCGGTTGCCGCATAATCTAAGGAATCTCTATTGCAATAGACTAGACTACCAAGGACTGGGAGATTCAGGGTTTGAATCCCAGTCAGGTGTACTGAGGGTGGTTTTCTCTAGATGGTTTTCCACTCTCTCCCTCCATGTAAATTTGGATATGCTTCTTCTAAATTCCACCTTCCTCATCCCCAACTCATTAGTGTAATTATTACATGTGCATATAGCATGAACAGGTTGTAAAAAGCGGGGCTAAATAAATGTATATTTCATTAAAGTAGACTAACATACATATCTTTTTCTTGGTTTCAGACTCTTACAACAGCTTTTCGTCAATACGACACAGACCAAGATGGGGTGATCACTATTCATTATGAACAGTTTCTTACAATGGTGTTCAGTCTCAAAGTATGAACTGAAAGTTTTCATTGCTTAACGATGTAGACCATTTTAAAAAGACATTTTGAATTTATTAATAAATCCTTAGCTTTTGCTTCGGAAGAAGGCTTGCTTTATGAAGGTCAATGATCATGACGCCATTATCTATGCATCACTGACACAAGAAAATCAAGATATGTAATGTTGTTGGTTTTGTATTATTGTCAAATCTTTTAACGCATATTTCACATAAGTCAAGCTGTTAGCAATTTACAATGAAAGACTGGTATATAAAATATCATCTTTCTAGACTAAACTGTGCCTTGTCCATGACCTACATCAAATCATTGTCTTCATCACTTACTGCTTCCAACCTGTGGCCACATAGATTTTGTAAAACACTTCCATTTCGCTCAATATTTCCACCATTCCTCCTTTCTTACTCTTGTCCATTCAACAGCATAACATAAAAGTGTGCTCTATTAAAATGAATTCTGCTTTGAGTGCAACTGTGCTCGTGTTAACTTGAATCCAAACCTGTTTTGGTGGCAGCATGCTCTTAAGGCATCACTCTCACAATAAATTAGACTAACGAGGACTGGGAGATTGAGGTTTGAATCTATGTCTGCTGTACTGAGGGTGGCTTTTCCTAGATGTTTTCCCACTCTTCTTCCAAACTAATGCGTGTACACTCCCTCTAAATTCAACCTTCCTTATCTATAACTCATTAGTGTAATACATATGTGTATAGTCAAAAATTATAGCTCCAGTGAACAACATTTATTTCTGTTATCTTCATCTGATTGAATTTCATTATACTGAAACCTTTAAAATAATGACCACACATAGTGTATAACCTAAACAAGTAGTCTAAGACCAAGACACTGGTATCAGTGAAGTGTCTATAGAATGAATGCACATCAAATGAAAATACATAAATTATATTTTTTCTGACACAATATTATTTTGTGGGAAAATCGGAAGCTCCACTAAACAAAAGGCTAATTATTTTAAATTTTAATGCAAATAAATCATATTAAATATAGAACGCCAAGATAAAACCGCCTTTTAACATAATCATTTACAGCCATTATATCTCTGTGCTTTTTAAACCATAGACAAGGTAGTCAACATAAAAGATAACCATTATATTATTATTATAAAATATTTATTTAAATAAAAACATGGAAGTATTGTGTGTGTTTGAAAATATAACAGAAGGAGTTGTGAAAAAATTACTATTTACAAAGTTATGTCATTTAATATTGTGAATAATTGTCAAAAGCCATACTATAATGTATCACCATTCTCTTCCCTCGCCCCTATTACATAAATTGTTGGGTTAAGATGTAGCAATAAAGCATGGCCTAAGTGTATGAAGTATCTTACTCTTTTTGCCATCTAATTAACTTTGTTGCGATGGTAAACATGAGTAATTTGAAACAGATTACATTGCTCTATATATATTTCACTGATTAAGATGACCCCGGTTTAAATTAGTTTAACTCTGCCAAAGATATCTTAGTAATTATAATTTACATCCATGACGGTAATATCTACATCCATCTGGTAATATTTTACATACAAAATAATTGATAAGCTGTGTTTGAATTGAGCTAAAATGTCTGTAAAATTTACTAACTTATTCTTTGACCTTAAGGAACTTGGAATTTCATGGCCGCTCAAACATAAGCTCACCATTCAACCCTTTCCTGAGACACCTCCACCCAATCTCCAACATGACATACAATCTGCTGCTTCGAATCCATTTTCATTCTTCCATCAACATTTCAGCTTACCTGGGGTCGTGTATTTTCATGTCTTCCAACTAAAATGTTGTGTGTACATGCCTGTCATCACCCATATGGGCCACATTACTACCCCACCCTATCCTGCATGACTGGACTATCCTTACTACGTTTGGGGATGCATACAAACCATTAAGTTTATTAATTTGCTCTTGGTAACTATGCAATATCGTCAATTAATTTATTATTATTCCTATACATTTTACTAGTTTAGAAAATTGTGTTTGAATTTAGCAATGTATTTATTCCCAGAATGTGTTCAAATTAACCGCTGTATCGAAAATGTTGTACTATGATTGTGTTGGATCTGATTTTAATTTGTTTATTCACTTTAATTTTTGCAAAATGCTTGTTCAATAAAATATATAGAGCTATAAAGTATAGTCTATAAACTGTTACCATGAATTGTAAACAAGAGATCTCTTGGTATTAATTTGTATTATATTTTCTACTACTTTGTAAAGTGTGAATTACTATACAGTGTATTTTATTTTGCCTAGTTTATAACTTTAAGGAAAACCTTTTTACTTTCTAAGGTTATTGGATTAAACATTGAAAAAAGGATTGAAGAGCAAGGGCTACACACCAGAAAACTGTAGGCCTCAAATTTCACAAATGTGTTGTGTTTTTAGGTGGGAATTTTGAAACCTACAGTTTTTTGGCTTTGGCCCTTCTATCCTCTTTTCATTGTTTAATTTAATACAGCCATTTGGCACCACTTTTTTTAAAGTATGTTTTTTATAATATATGGAAGAAGGTGCAGGAAAGAATACTAGAAACATATGAAAGGGAATGAATACAATATGTATTTTACAATAAAAATAAGAAAACAATTCATACTTTACATGGCTGTCACTGGGACAAGAAGTAATTGCTGTCTCTTGAAGTAAAAATACAATGTTTTGGTACTAATGTTGATCAACAGCAGGGTCTGCTTGACTAGGAGTGAGGGAAGCACCAATAGTGGCCTCCCTTGCCTGTTCCTGCTCATACCTTGCGAGTACTATTACCAGTACTCTGGAGTCAAAGTCTGAAGCAATTTCGGGTATGGAGTTTGAGCTAGTAAAAATGTAGAGACTACGGCTTCAAAATATAAACTTAGTAATTTCCATATATTATTATAATATAATATCACTTTAATTTGATAATTTTTCATTCTTTAGGGCTAATATTTTTAATTTGTATTGACAAATGTATTTAAATATATATTCACAATGTCAAAGACATTCTGTGTTGGGAAATTATACTGTGGTAAATTTGTTATTACTAATTAATATACTTTGGCGATTAATGAAGGAGTCTGACAATATAAAAATAGAGTAGTCTGAATCGAAGGCTTGGCGGATCAACTCCATAGCCCTGCCTGTTCTTTTTCTTTTGTTTGTTATTCATGTAATTCATTCCTTTTAAATTTTCCTTTCTAAGTGTCTTATCATTCTTTGCAAATTTCCTTTTCCTCCCATTTGTGTTTTTCGGTTTCCTCTTTTAGAAAGATTTGTTGCAAGTTTCACACTCCCTCATGATAAGTTTCACTAGAATGAAACCTAGGTTGGAAGACGATCGATTTTCTTTATAAGGCTTTCTCCACTGGAAGCAATAGCATTGTAAGGTTTGAACTGTGTTCATCTTATTGTAAAAACCATATTTATACATAGATTATAAACATTTTGCCTTAGTTTGCATCAAGTGTGGACATGTTGCATAGTTACAGGCTTAGTCTACAATTTGATGTGTAAAGATTTAAAATGGCTCATATCCAGTTTGGCCCAAAGCTATTGTGATTGTTTTTCTAAATACTTCCAATAGAAAAACAAGTGTATAAAATATTGGGACTAGCATTTATTAACTCTTTCTTATAAAAATATACTTTTTATCAGAGCTGTAAAATCATTCAAAATCGGTAAAAATATAATGATTCCAACTTCAAGATAAAAACTCAAAACATAGTAACTATATCATTTTAATTTTATAATATTTTTATTATTTACAACCAATATTTGTAATTTAGATTGACAGATTTATTTAAATACACTCACAATGTCAACGAAGCTTCCTATGAAGTAATCTGTGTTGGAAATTATACTGTGGTAAATTTGTTATTGCTAATTAATATACTTAAGTCATTTATAAAGGAGTTGGAGTTTGACAGTATAAAAATAAAGGAGTCAGAGTCTAAAAGCTTTACTCCTTGGCATTGTTTTTTATGTACACTGAAAACTTTTGTTCACATTGTTGCATTTAAATGATTGTTATTGTTTGTAAATATTGTATCAAGTTGTTTTTGCATGATCTTCACTATTAGAGCATCAGTTTAAATTTTGATTCATATGTTTGACAGATATAGGGAGTTTACTAGCACTAACACAATGTAAACAATAACACAATTGTCATCTTTACATTCTAAGCAAGATTCTGTTTATTGATTTTAGAGGAAATTGCAACTACAACTAAAACACAGAATCACTGTTATAGTTAATTTTGATTACTAAGCACACTAAACACCAACAAAGAAGACAACATTGTTACTGTTTACATTCTGGTTAGTGCTAGCAGCTGAGTCAAGTTTCATCACTTGAGATTCCTAGTAAATAACTATCCAGATAGTGTAAACATTTGTTTTGGGGAAAACCTATTCAATACTATTTTACACAGGCACAATTTTGTTTAATAGACTCAACACTACATATGTTTGATATTTATAGGTATTGGTCACTTGGTAAAACTGTTTTTTTGTCATTTTACCTGGAAATATAATTGAATAGTTTATTTAATAAAATAATCTTAAACCTAGAATGGAACTAAATTCGAGGCTGATTATTTAAGTTTTAAAATCCCATAACTTTTTCACATCATTAATAATGCATTATTTCATATGAAAAACCATAAATAGAATAGGCCCTGGCTATATCAATGAAAATACCTGCTACGTATTTAGTCCTCTCCCCATCAATAGCTTCCATTGCCCTTGCAATTGCATCTTCTGTCGACCTGCTTTTCCTAAAACCAAACTGATTATGGTACATGCCCACTGTCTGTGCCTCAGCAGTCTTGTTCCAAGAATCCTCATGTAGTTTCCCACGGACGTTTAGCAAGCAGATCGACCTGTATGATTTCGGCTCTGTCGGATCTTTTTCTTCTCCCTCGCTCAAAATCACCACGCCGCTCTGCTTCCATCCGTTCGGAACTCTTCCTTGTCTTAGGCACTCATTATACAGCTTCGTAAGAAGTGGTGCGAGTACTCCCTCCCCTTCCTGCAACGCCTCCACCATTATGCCATCCAGCCCCAGTGCTTTCTTCCTTTTCATTTTCCAGATCTCCCTTTCTACCTCTTGTGATTCTATTTCCTCTTCCATCATGTCACACTCATACCTCCCCTCTAGCTCTCTTCTTTTAATTCGTTGCTCTCCATTGTCTGTCACCACACTGTCATCAGGAAGCAATGAGTTTATCAAAAGGTGGGTTGATTCCTCCCATCCGGTTGTGAATTCCCCATCATCTTTTCTTAGGGTGGAGATTGCCATTGGTGGCCCTATTTTCCCCGCTACTGTTTTGTATGGTATGCCCCATGGATTGGTCTTCGGCTCCTCTTGTACAAAGCGTTCCCAGCTCTTGCTCTTCACTTCTTTCATCCCCACCTCAAACTCTTCTTTTTTCTCTCTAGATATTTAATAGATAATTATTATCCTTTGTTCCCTACCCTTCTGATAGTTTATTCTCGCTTTCCTCGCATAGCGTCTTAGTTTTTCTAACCTTTTAATCCAGGGTCAGTATCCTATTTTCGGTTTGTCCACCATCAGGGGTGCCTCATTGCTTCCTGTATCATTTTGGTCATTTCTCTCATCTTTTCATTTATGTCATCCTTCACCTTTGTCTCCTAAAACTGCACCAGCTTATCTCTATACGTGTTCCAGTCTGCCCTTGCCATGTCATATCTTCTCTTACTTGTTCTTGCCCATCTCTCTTCTTCCGCTTCTCTTTGTTCGATGCTAAAGGTTATCAAATTATGATCGCTTGACGTAGCATTTTCCAGCACCTTCCACTCCCATATTATACTCTTCGCCTCTTGGTTACTTAATCGTCACATCTATATTAGCGTTAGCACCCCATCTCCCCACGTAGGTCGGTAGATTTCCCATCTCATTTGCAAATACCAACCTATTTGCCTCTATTAGATCTTCTAGAGCTCTTCCTATGTCATTCGGCCTTGCATGCTGATCTCTCTTGTCAGTCTTTCTCCATTTGTTACTATGCCACAGTGGTGATCTCGCATTTACATCAGCCACAAACACAAGGGGCATATCTTCATAGGCCTTACTTAACCAGCCTCTCCAGGTACGGTTCGATGATATGCTGAAATTGGAAATATATGTTCAAGAGTATAACCCTTCCAGCCTCTGTCGCCAATTCCACGCAGGTGGTGTGTTCATCGCAATATTGGTTAATTTTCTTAACCAGTGTGCTCCGATTCACCACCAGAATTGCACTCATTGATCTCCTCGTAATCATGACACTAGTCGTGGTCGTCATATGTGAAATCCTTCCAGCTATCGTGCATGGCTCTTTCAGGCATATTACATCCAGCTTCCGCTCATCTGCCACCTTTCTTACCTCGTGGAGCACCATGACATTTCTTGCCATGTTTAATTGCCCAATTCTGATATTATTTTCGTTTACCTGCATCACGGGTGATGAGTGTAAATATATCAATTTGGCCATGGTTCTCTAGAGCTAAAACTTACTCTTCCGTGCACCTTTACAAAGTGTCCATATATGGTCTCCATGTCCAGTTCTTCCTTTCTTTTTCTCACCACCCTTTTAACCAGTCCTTCCAACTCCTCCTCCTCGTTCGACAGATTCATCGGAAGAAGCTGAATCCTGTTCACCATCCTCGGTATTGGAAACGCAATTTCTTGGCCATCCTTATTCCATGTTCTTACTAGATGTCTTAACGTTGTCTGGAAGTGATTTGGCTCCCCCAATCTTGATAGCCTCAGCGTGTTCTTCCATTCGGCGTGTACCTTATCTACCTCTTCTACTCCTGTGGTCTCCACCTTTTCTCCTGTAGTCTCATTCCTGGTTATCTCCCTCAATTTCCACTCCAGTCTTTCTGCCTTCTCCGTTTACTATGTAACCCACTTCTGCCTCCAGGGACTCTTCGACTCATATTTTGTTGAGGTGACTAACGTGTGCTCGCCTAGTCATAGATGCGTCTTTTTATATTCTTGAGGTAAACCGTTACAGGGGTCAAAAATGTTTCCACTGACCATGGACCACTCCTCTGGCACAGCGAAAGCTCTTATCTGCCGAGGAGCTCAAGGGAAATTGCTTGCACAATACATTGTCTCCTACTATGAAAGGAACGGGGAGTCTCCCCTTATTGTACGCGTCAGCCACCCTTCTCTGAGCTTTTTTGAGATGATCGAGGGCACGCCGACATCTCTCCTCATGTGAAGAATCGTCATGGTTTTCTAATAATGGATCAATGTTCCAGATTGCTAAGAGGGGATGGTTCAACTCGCGACCAAGAAAGATAGATGCTGGCGAACAGCCAATAGGCTCGTGGAACGCAGAATTAAATGCTAAATTTAAAAAATCAAATTCCTGGTCCCAACTATTTTGTGCCTCACTATGGTAAATCGTTAGAGCAATTACTAAATTCCGATTGAACCTCTCCACATGATTCGGCCCGGGGTGGTAGGGGCTGGTGGTTATGTGCTTGATCTCCCAACAAAAACGCATGTTCTTGAAACAACTTAACCTGAAGCAAGGACCGTTATCACTAACTACCACACGAGGTGCCCCAAACAGAGCCCAGACACGTCTGCAGAGGGCATTGACAGTAGTGGTTGCCCTCATGTTGCGCAATGGGATAAGAAACACCAACTTGGAAAAGGCGTCAACTAAAATTAGGATACATGAGTTGCCTAAAGTAGAATGGGTGATCGGCCCAATATAATCGACAAAGACCTTGTCCCAGGGGCGTTGGGCAACACCGGCCGAATGGAACCCAACCCTGGAATTTTGGGTGGGCTTAGCCTTCTGACAGCCCTCACAATGGATAACCCACTCTTTCACGTCGTTATATAATCCGAGCCAAAAAAACTCTTTATAAACCTTCCTAACGGTTTTCAAAACGCCAAGATGGCCACCAAATACGGAATCATGAAAATATCACCGCAACATGGGTCGTATAGTCACCGGCACAACCACTTTCCTACACTTCCCCTTAGAATTAGTAACAACTAAAAGAACTTTGAATACAGAATACGATCCTACTTTCTCTCCTCTAAGGATCTTTTCTTTGATTTCAATATACCATGGGTCACTGTTTTGATGATCCCCGATCGCCACAAAGGATTCCGGAATCGACCTAATAACACAGGAAGCGCGGAGCTACCGCTTGGGAACCAATAGGGCAACACTCTTCTGCCATGCGGGACACAGCATCAGCAATAATGTTATGCTTTCCTGAAATATGATGGGTGAAGAACTTATACCTAGACAATCTCCACACCCATATTCTCACTTTTCCTAGCTGCTTGGGATGGTTCCACATCCATGATAACGTCATGTTGTCTGTGTATAGTTCAAACTCTCTCTGCTCTAAATAATCGGCAAAGCGCTCGATACCGTGTACGCAAGCGAGACATTCTTTCTCATAGGCCCTGTATCGTCTTTCGGCATCGGTGAGAGTCCGACTAACAAAGGCTACCGGTCTGACTCCCTCCGATGACCTCTGAGACAACACCGCACCCAGAGCCACGGAAGATGCGTCCACATGAAGGAGGAAGGGGATATAAAAATAAGGCATCCTCAACACTTCGGGAGAGATGAGCTTTCTTTTCAACAGGTTGAAAGCACGCGCTTGTTCCTCACCCCAACAAAATGCAACACCTTTCTTTTTTAAAGCAATAAGCGGCGCGGCAATCTCCGAGATCTCCGAGAAGGACGGAACAAATCTGGCATAATATGCACACATACCCACAAAACGCATTAGCCCTTTAAGATTTGAGAGAGTTGGGTAATTGATAATGGGACGGATGCGCTCGGGGTCGATCAGAAGATTTCCAGAAGAAATGACATACCCCATGTACTTAATGGAAGATCTAGCCCAAGTCACCTTATCGGGATTCACAGTCGGGCCTAATCGCCGCAAACGACTCAACACTTCCTCTAAGTGCACAACATGATCCTCTAAAGAATCACACACATATATCATCCAAGTAGTTAAATACATACTTATACTTTATATCCGATAAAACATAATCTAAAACACGACTTAAGGCTTGTCCACCTATACTGCAGCCAAGGGGGACGCGGTTGAATTCATATTGTCTCCACGGGGTGACAAATGCAGTATACCTCTTAAAAGATTCTACCAATGCACATTGTAAAAAACTGGCATTGAGGTCTGTTAGGCTAAAAACTTTAGCTCTACCGAGATGCTGGAAAGCTGACTCAACGCTTGGCATTGGGTACGGATTGAACTGAATTTTCTTATTGATCTTCCTCTAATCAACAACTAACCTGTATCCCTCCCCTATTTTTGGTATGATAAACGCAGGACTAGCGTATGGTGAGTTGGAGGGGTGGATGACCCCTTTAGATTCAAAATCATCAATTCTTGGAAGATTTTCATCTTGGGATGGGCACAAGAATATGGACCAGATCTTACGGGAATGTTATCGTCCACTACTATTTCATACGGAAGAACATAACACCTACCTAACCGGATGGTAATAGCATCAGGGAACCTCAAAATCACTCCCCTAATAGCTTTCTCACAACCTCCCAATGGACACAAGCTAGAAACAATAATGATGGCTCCAGTTCCCCATATAAAATCATTCCCTATAATAACGTCGTAGGTTAACGAGGGAATACAGAACAAACATCTCTTCCGTGAAAATCCCATTATTTTTATGGACATTAACCCTCAATAAACTGCCATTATCTAAGACAAAGGACTTGACATCTACATTTTCTATATGTATCTTACTCACATATTTTAAAGTTTCCCAAAATTTAGCATTAATGAAAGAACCGCATGAACCCGTATCGAGCAAAGCAAAACCAGACGCAGACATAACAGAAAACCTAACGACAGGGGAAAGGGGAAGAGAAGATTTGTGGATGGCACGCGTGGTGGTTCCCCTTCCAACCCCACGCGTCACACGTTTCCCAAAGGGCAACTTCTCTGAAAATGTCCTAACTGATGGCAACGATAACATCGGACTTGCGCTAAGTCCGGAAGTTTCCCTGACCTTGTCGCGCCTACTTGCCACTAGAACACGTATCAAAATTAGGTCTGGCAATAGTAGAGAACGGGGG
>CABFVZ010001907.1:39632-103933 GCA_902151445.1 Timema monikensis | reverse complement strand
TTTCCCTTTTTGACGTTACGAGAGATACCTGTGTTGGGAATTCCTCCAAAATACTCCTTCTCAGCCAATAGAGAACCCTCAATACTAGATGCCAATGAGTAAAGCTCAGAAAGAGTGGTAGGTTTATTCGAAAAGGGGACACGTTTTTCAGGATGAGCTTAGCTACGTCTTCCTCTGCCACATTGAGATCTAAGACCTCTATAGCTTCAGAAACAGCCTAAATGAACAATTGGAAGGGCTTGTGAGGAAGTTGGAAACGCCGAACGTTTTGTTTATATAAAGTATCCTCTCTCTTAGATATCAAGGACTCTAATATCCGACCTTTCACCCTAGCCCACGGAAGACCTAACTGAATACACTCGGTAATCAAATGCGCCAAGAACCCTGAAGTCTTGCCTATACATAGAGTAAGCAACTCTATATCTCCCACGAGTCTCAGTTTCCAAATCCTATTAACCTCTAACAAAAATCTAAACAAATTAGGAGAAGATAACCTATCACACACTGATAATAATTTTAAACGCTCGCTCGCAACCTTATTTTGTGTTTTGGAAAGTGTACTAGACGACTGACGACTAGTAACCGGAACAATAGGGGGAATCGGGGGCCCACTAACTCCATCTATCGTTACTGACTCAAGCTTGCTCTGATCCCTATCCTACTGAGAAGGCTGGCTAACGTTACAGCTAAGTTCCTTATTATTAGGGTCGCTGGACTTAACAAATGTTTTCGGACAGCAAAGACCGCAACACGGTCACCGGAGCCTCAGGTGGGAATTGCATGTCTCTCGCCTTGAGCTCCTGGCGTAGATCGGTGGAATTGAGTCGGTAGACTTCGGTTCTCGTACTGATCGTGCTTCCAGAGGTAGTGTACATGGCAGATGTTTTATTGATGAAACAAAAATTAGAGACAATAATTATGCAGAACTCACAAAGTGCACACACACTATAGCAGAGAGGCGCAGATTTTGAACCATCCTTATCTAAATTAAGGAAAATCAGGAGGTCCAAAAAATAAAAAAATCTAATAGTGTCAAAAAAAAGGGGGACAATAGGAGTGAGTTATTGGAGTTCTGTGTTGTGAATATCTGAGATCGAATATTCTAGACTCAGATCTCGCAACTCACACCAGTTGCGGAAGTTGATTACGTGGACGGTTAATCTCATAGAAAAAACAAAAAAGGAAATACCTCTCAAAGTTAAAAATAAATTATATGTCACCCAACCTAAGGGATATGGGACAACAACTAACTGAATAAAGTGTGAAGTGACTTCAAGTTCATTTTTATTAAATAAGACATTATTTTAATACGAAAATTATAAATAAAAAATTATCTAATATGATCATTAGAATTTACAATATTTTATAACAAACCGTGATGTCAATCATCAGAAGCAGGCTAAGTTTCAATAAAGGTAATGACAATTCATATATATACATTTATATTGGGTGCCATAATTAAAGAATATAACAATCAAAGAGGCATTAGCCCTGCAATAATAATATCGATAGAGCTGGAATCCAAATTGCACTTTCTAGACGTAACAAAGATCGTGAAAATATTATCTTCTCTAAGCTTTTAAAGTAATTAGACTATAAGAAGCCTTCAAAACAAATAGATCTACATCCCATTGGTATTAACGCTAGAAATGTTCTAGTCATAACACAATATTTACTTTAGAATTAAACAGTTCTTGTAAGATATTTATAATTTGACCATAAACGTTGCCCAAAACAATCAATCTATATCCTTTTATTACTGACGCAAAAAAGGTCAAAGTCATAACACAATATTTGCTTTAGAATTAAATAGTTTATTTTTAATGTAGAATAATAAGCTAAATATTGACGACGTCATAGCCAAAAGAATCCTTCAGAAATTAAGATAAATTCAAGGCGTCACAAAAAAAATAATTCAATACTGACTAAATCGATATTCATAAATTAGATATACGAAATGCATATTTCGAGTTCAATATTCGCTATCATATTTACGGCCGAAAGAGAATTTAGAAAAAGAATTATAAGATTAAATAATATATATATATAAAGAAATCAACTAGCAAGCCAAGAGGAATTTAGATCTTACATTTTACAACTCTCAAACCGGAGTTTCTCCTTCACTCAAATATAATAAAGTCCAAGAGTGACGACTGGTTGCCCAGCCGCCACTATATATACAATACAACCCTGAGACATTGGATGAGGGGAAAATGGGTTGGGGGAGAAAGAGCTGGAAAATTCGGGAACAGAATATGCTCATGACTTAAAACTTCTACAGACATCTCGGCTTTTCCAGCAGGTCATCCTAAATTGTGTACGAGTGAACTGTCTTTGCCGCTAGAGTCTTTGTAGCTCAAGTTCTTTGCGTCCATTTTCACCACAGGTACAGGTGATCAGTTTTATTTATGTTGATGGAGAGTGCGGTTGTATTGTGCTTGAATGCGGAAAGCCGTGCGATGGGGTGAGTACTGAGGTTTTCTTTTGTTTACTTCTTGTGGCCCAATGCTACACAAACAACCAATTTTAGTAGACTTTTGTGGTGGGGGATGGTGTCCCCTAATTGAGAATTCCCAGGCTCCTCATTGTGCATAATTATAGCTGGGTTAATTATCTCTAGTTGTGACATCACCGGGAAAAAAACCCATTACCACATAGGGTGTTACGACATTGCGATGATTAGTTGCGACATCACCGAGATAAAAACCCATTGCTGAGGGGAGGGTTGCCAGAGTCAATGACCTAGCTCATAGTTTCAAGGTCACGATCTCTTTCTGTCTTTTCGAGCCGCCAAACTGGTGCCAGTTATCAGAGAAAACCCATTGCGACATCATTCAAGGTCGTGTCCCTATTTATCTTGTCGACCCACCAAACTGACGCCTGTCATCAGGGAAAACCCTTTACCACATAGGGGGTTGCGACATTGCGATGATGACACCATAATATCCATTACCACATAAGGGGTTGCGACACATTCCTTGAAAGAAATGGGAGTGAGGGGAAGTGAAAGGGGTCTCAAGGCAAGGGAGCCATTTATCACACTCTACCCCAAACGGTCGTCAGGACAGGTTCGTGCTGTTTGTTCCGGGAAGTGAAAGGTAGTCCAACAAAGTGAGAAGCAGTCAGTGTAATTTAGCTAGTTTTGTGCCTTGACGGTGTAATGAGGGTGAGGAAGGGAGGAAACGTGAAAGGGTCCTTACGGCTGTGATACGCTGTTAGCTGCTCGGTGGTCACTCTCTTAGCTAAGCGGCCGGCCAGAGAATATGGTCCCAGCGTTCACTAGCGATGCCGAAGAAGGATCGCCCAGTGCCGTGGACTGCACGCTAATAAATAAATAAATTCAACGTCTCATCCGAATCCTAACCAGACATAAATAACCAATGAGCATAAATAAAAAAGCCATGAGCATAAATAAAAAAGCAATGAGCATACATATATAACCATTGAGCATAAATAATAAAGCAATCAGCATACATAAAAAACAAATAAATAAAGAAAATACAAGTAACAACATATTTGGAAGAAGCAACATGTCTGTAACATTGAAAAGGGGGTTAGGGGGTGAGGGGGAAAACCAACAATCAATCAGAGAGTGAGGGGGCATTGTCACGTGACCAAATATTGCCAATCACAGAAGAGTGGAATGAAATGCCATTCTAACTGCTCCCGTGTCTATCAGAGCTCGAACAGTTCAATTACCCCTTTCTCCTTTCAACCGTACAATAAAAGTTTGAAGAAGTACTTAAGAGCAAGAATTATTTGCTAATGTATTCTCCACAGAAACCCTTGTACTTTCCGGTAAGTCTTTTTTGAAATTGTCCTTATCCCCAGACTTAAGAACACTAGTTTCTAATTTGGGACAAAGTAGAATACTGTGTTTACTATCACAGATCAGACACTTTAATTTATATCTCTTTGCAATGTGTCCACCTTTCAGACTAACAAAACAACAGCGACTCTGCCCAATAATTTTAAGTTTATCATCTTTGTCAATTTTTTTGCTTTTAAACAATCTACACAAAAATGTGACCCGATACAAAATATACACATTGAAGTGTTTGAACTATGACTATTTCTTGTATCTACTAATGCGGCTGCTGTGGATACCTTTGTTACTCCATAACCGGGGATATTCCACCTCTTACCTTTTACAACTTCCTCTCCACCACTAATATTAAAACATTTTACCTTAAGAAAGATGCGCTCTTTTGTTCGACTTCCCCCCAGAGAAAGTTCATTAGGCTCTGCAACCACCCCTCACCATGATCTGATGCACCACTACGTCGCCAAGCACGGAGTAAATCTTCCTTCAAACAAGATTCAACCATCAGGTATAGCATTGCCGCATATTTATCAGAGGTGACCCCCAAAGTCTCAAGTGCTCTCAGCTGAGTTTCCAAACGGTCATACTTAGTCGATAACATCATCCCATCCGACAAACTCTGAAGAGTCAGCTTCAATAGTTCCCGCACATAAATTTAAACCAATAAATCATCACGTTCGAAACGAGATCTCAAACCTTTAATAGCCTTAGGATAATTTTATCGAGTCTGAGGAAAACTTTCGACCACTACTAGAGCGCTTGAACCAGTTAAAGTGGCCTGAATCAAATACTGGAATTTGTCGGATGTATCTAAATCCTCATCTTCATCAATTTTAGCGAATTAGCTCCAAAAACTCAACCATTCTGTTATGTCACCTCAATATTACTTAAATTTGATCCTGGGGTGTTTGCACTTACTTTTTGAACAATGTCTACTTCTATAATGGGTTTGAGTACTGGCTGCGGACACTACATCGGTATCATGTACTACCTTAAATCTGCCAAAATGAATACACATATTTGCCTAATTAGCTTTGTATTCATTCGCACTAGCTATTTCAGCACGCAATTCATTTTTCGATGTATCACTTTCAAGCAGGCTATTCAATATTTGCTCATCTAGGTTTGCAAGTTCAGTTGATTTCCCTTGCAACAGCTGGTGATTTGTTTTAATGGCCACTAAGTCCTTCTCACCATCAACTGAAAACAGATCTGTTGTAGTCTTCACAATTTTCGTGAAAGAATCTCTATTCTTAAACAAAATCAACTCTTTATCTCCATCTATACGTCCTGTCACAGTTGCCATAATGTCACTTATCGTCTAACCGACGTAAATAAATTTGAGGTAATATTTAATTAAAGATAAAGAAGCGTTGTACATAAACACTATTTAATTTGTCATTTTTAGCGGAGCCACAAAAATGCCGACAATTAACAAAACAAAGAAGACAAAGAACATAAAAATTATAAAAAAAACAGACCAACATTTTTAAAGGCAGAGACATATAAGAAGCCGTGTTTTGAAACAATACCTAACAAGTCGCTCTATTGAAACAATATGACAGTTATTATTTTATTCCCTTCTTCTTATTTTAGCTTTAGTCGTCTATGACCTAATATAATATTACATGTTTCGGTGTTATATGTTACAACATCTTCCGTTCTGAGAAAAACCAATTTATAGTGAAAAATTATACAGGGTTATGTTAGTAAAATTGTAAGTTTAATAAAGTTAAACTTTAGAAATGTAAATAGTCCAGATAAATTAGAAGATAATATACGTAATATTAAATTAATAATCACTTAAATTAACAAGCTTATAAAAACCTTATTTATAATGACGATTGTTAATTTTATTAATAAATAAGGTATTTATAAACTTATTTAACGTTATTTATAATGACGATTATTTATTTTATTCATAAATAAGGTATTTATAAGCTTGTTGATTTAAGTGATTATTCATTTAATAATACGGATATTATCTTCTAATTTATTTAGACTATTTACATTTCTAAAGTTTAACTTTATTAAACTTAAAATTTTATTTACATTTTGTAAATAAATCTCTCAACCCTCACCCCATATGTAAGAGGCAACGGTAAAGAAAACCCTCTACACAAGTGAGCCGCTCAGTCGGTAGGACGCCTGAAAACAAGACTCTAACTAATCAAGGTATTCGCAGTGATGTAAAGAGGAAGGGTATTTTTGTGATTTTAATGTGGTCCGGTAGATACAGAACTTACCCTTGGAAGTGTATCCAAATTAATCCTAGATCTCGTCGTGAAGTGCTAGATACAAATGAATAAAAGTGGTGGATGCCAGTAGGTTATGTGATACAAACAAAAAGGACTATTATTATGGCCTTGGAAGAAAACAACCTCACCAGTAGTGTTGAACATAAGTGTAAAAAAAAGTTTGTCAAATAAAAAAATTAATAAAAAAGTATTATCAATTTTGATTGTGAATTATAGTGAAATAGGAAAATGTAATATGGTAAGTACAAGGAAATTAAGATATCTAAGACTCAAAATAATCAGCGTGCACATATAATTTAATTGTTGCAACAGTGAATAAAATGTCCTACTTATTTGGTACCAAAATAACAAACAACGCTCGCCAGTGAATTCTGTGGCATAAGCGCATTTAGATAAGTAATTAGCATAATAAAACAAAAAACTGTTCATAATTATAAATAGTGCTGTGATGGAGGAATGATTCAAATTGATTAATATAATTTGTAGGATTACAGTAGGAAATATTCAAACTAATCAGCGTTTCAATGGGTAACAACAAACAACAAACAAATTGGTAGTCTTGAATTATTAGTAAAATTAAAGATCTTACTCGTTGCACTGTAGTCTTGATGAGATGAGAAAAAAAAATACAATTTCTTAACTAGTGCTATAGACCTACAAAACAATCTTAACTAGTGTTATAGACCTTCAAAACAAAGGTTACTTATTAATCTTATAAATGTTCCTTGACTGGGTGGAAAAATAGTCAAGGCTAGCCAGTGATAGTTATGGAAACGAAACTTTTTATCTTTAAAATAACTTTTAGTATCAGTACTCAAATTTTCCATGTAAAAATCAGCGCGTCCTTTTTGAGGGTCAGATTTTGAATCTTTTTTTATTCCCCACAATGGTTGTCCAGGTAACCAAACAAAGAAAAACCTAAGGGTTGCAAAACAATGAAAGCGCGAATAGAGGAATGATTCACTACTCTTGGGATTAGATCAGAGTTGAAGGATAAAACAAAAGAAAGTTAATAACAATAAAGTAAAACTTATTAAACAAATGCCCTCAAAGATAAAATACGAGGACCAAGTCTTATGCTCATTAAAACTCAGCGTCTTTGAAGTAGTAGACTACGTAGTTTCTCAACCGGCTGCTAGATTGCAGCTAAGCTCAGTTTTCAATAGAGTAACCTCGATGCGTTCCTAGAAGAGTACTCGCTAGCCGTTCCGTCTTATGGCGGTGCTAATATCCAAACAAACAAGAAAGAAAAAAGAAGTTTGGCCGCCATTTTGAAGGTGTACTGGCTTTTGCTTTGTTTACTTCAAAGCGTAACTTTATGATAATATTAGTCTGCAACTTAATTTTATTTATTTATGTGTTATTTTATATTTATCTTTCCATTTTTTTATGAGCTATTTTTCTTTGATGCTTCATCAAATTCTAACTGGCTTTCTAAATATTTTGTAACAAATTAAGCTACTATGTGAATAATGAGTGGACCAAAATAATATAATAAATCTTTAGATTTAATTAATAACCAAAAATATATTTAGCACCACATCTTACCACCTGTTAAGGTTATACACACATGTACTAATTAGGGTAATGAGTTGGGGATGAAGAAAAATGAATTTAGAGTAAGTGTACCCGCATTTGCGTGGAGAGAGTGGAAAACCACCCTCTGTACACCCAACTAGGATTCTAGCTCAACCCATATCTTTCTGTCATCGACATTCTAGTTTATAGCGAGAGTGATGCCTGAGACCATGCAGCCACCGAAGCGGATATTTTTTCATAATGTTTCAAGTGTGCTTATTTTTAATAAAAAATAAAAGCTATCAATGTTATTAAAAATTATATATATCATTTTATCATTAAAAATTATATAATATAAATACAATCATATTTTAAAATATTTATTATATGATATATACATAATATAAGTAAATATATGTTATACACATAATATAGGTATATCTATCTCTATATATATATAATATTGGTATATATAAAATATAGGTATATATATTTAACATATAGTTATATATTTAAATATATTATATATATAAAAATAATATTATAATAGTAAATAATATATCTAATAATAGCTAATGTTTATGTAATATAAATTGTCACTTTATATTGCCTAAACGTTAATTTTTAAGGTTTCTTTAGTTTGAATTCCCGCCAAAGCTTACGATTTTTTTTTCCAGAGATTACTAAGAGTTGTACAATTTCACAAAACTTTCCTCTTATTTTTTGTGAAGTTAAAGCTATTCTGATTTCATAAATGGTTGATTTATAATTTATTTAATAGTACAAATGGACTTTATTAATTATATTGCTCTCAGAAACCATATTATATTTAAAGTTCGATAACTATGATAAATAGGCTTGGAGGAAGTATTGATATTTTAGGCTAAATCGACTTATTTAAAAAAAAAATGTGTGTTGAACCTACTCTTCAAACCTTTCTTTAACCCATTTATTTCGTTTAACTAATACTACATTGATATAGCTCATGTATTCATAAAAATTAGCGAATGATGTTGAAATTCCACATTGTCTTGTAGGTGTTTAAGAGAGGAAGAAATACCCGAAAATTTCATTTTCTCTTACACAATCATGGTGTGCATACGACTGCTCAAAAATTTTAGCTGCAGATGTCCATTCAGTTCCATTACAGAGGTCAATTGAATAGCCACAACACTTCACTTTACTTTGATTAGTAAGAAATTTTGCCACTATGTGAAAACAAAAGCGCCCCTATATTCTTTTTCGGAGGCTTATAAGTAATCTCACTTCTTCTAAGACTTCGACACTTGGCTGCGCCTCTGAGTACCCGTTCATTGTGGTATCACCTTAGTAGAAGTAGTGCCCACCCCATTATTTTAATGTACAGTGTCTCGGTTTATTGAATAGGGGTTTAGAGTATATCAACATGTTTTGGTGATTCGTATGCATTAGATCGTACAGAAGTCATGTAATTAAGTAAGTATTTAAAATTATACTACTTGTCTTGTAAAAGTATTTTCACTTGTCCTTGAAATAAAATTAATTGGCTGTGACCTAGACCGATAGACAAACATTTTTATTGCCAACAACTAGAATTACTGCGTTCTTATTAGACTTAAAATAACACGGAATCTTGAGGTAGTTTCTTTTTAAAATTCCTCAGAACACATCTTAATATCATATTACTAACAGGATTTGCCTCCTCTATTGAAACATGTTGAAATCATGACAGTTTTTCAATTACCGGTACATAAATAATTAGTTATTACTACTACACACCCCTTCCTCATAAATGCTCGACTGTTCGAATCCCGATTCCCCAGATAAAAAAAAGAACACGGGGAACCTTCGATACAACTAAGTCAATTTTATGCATTGCCTTTATTTCCTCACATCTTTAATTATTACCACAATATGCTACTCTGCATTTGTATAACCTATTTTAGGCCTAGTTAAAATTTTAATATAAGTCCTTAGGCCTATAATATTAAACAAAATATAATCTGGTAGTCAACCAGGTAACTAATTCGGCAATGTTTATATTATCTTGTGCCAGATTATTATTTAAAGAAGATTCACATGATGAATAACACAATAACAAGTTATTGGTGGGGTGATTTTGCCACAACTTTGACTACTTTCCCTATTTTATCATTTAAAAATTGAAATATGAAACACACTTATTATAATAAGGGCTTATTATTATTTAAAAATGCATGCGAGCTACTTAATTACAGGTATAGTATCATACTAAGGATCATATAATTATATCTATTTTTTTTGCTACAATATAATATTTAGAGCTATATCTTATTATAATAATTTTTAGGGCTATTATAGGCCTACCCATCATCCTTTGCAATGTAGGCCCTATGATGTTATAGACATAAAATTGCTTATTTGATCTATATTATTCAACAATTTAAGTTATTAACATGAGAGGTTAGGTTAAGTAAAGTATGATTAAGAACAATTATTATAGGCCTATATGTATATATATATATTATTTATGGTTTAAAAGATTTGTTTTTATCTTAAAAATTATTTTATACATTAATTAGGACGTTATCCAACAAAATGTAGCCTAATCAGTTTAGTTTAGATGGATTATTCCATAAAGTTATATTTTGTAATTTCATTACTAGACATTCAAGATTTCTTTAAAAAATATAAAACTACAGTAGGATTTGGATAGTTTGGCATTGGGCAATTCTAAAAATTGGATAATTCGAGCCCACCATGACCCTTCATTAAATTCCTTTTATATCATTTATAAAAAAACATTTAATTTGAATTTTAGAAGGAACTTTTTGGATAATGGGAAGCCCATACCGTGTTAATTTTTTCAAATTTCTACTCTTTTCGAACCTAACTTGATGGTGGAACACAGATGTAAGAGTCTTGGAGGAGTAAAGAACAGAATCCTCTCATGAAGAAGAAGACAGCACAAGTATCCAAGCATAACAACCAATACCATCTGTTTCTGAAGAATTTACAATGATGGAAAATTTGAAAAGATTCACTGAATCTCAACAGACCCTAAATACGACATTTTTAATGCACTCATTGAACTTGAAGATTTTATTTTGGTTGAGATTTTAAGCAAATTACACCAAACCAAAGTAAATTTAAGAAGGGAGAGCGAGTAATTTTACAGTTTTTATAGCATTATGTAGTAAGACGCGGTGCTAATAATAATAATATAGCATTACATCCTTTTGGTCAAAATAAATCAAATATTTCTCCAGTATTAACATATAGTTTAGTTTTATGCACATGTTAACATCAACAGATCTTGAATATCTGTCAAGGGTGTCCTGGAATTTTATCAAAATTTTTTAAATAAAGAGAAAGTTTTGACAAAATTCCAGGACACTCTTGACAGATATCCAAGATCTATTGCTATTAACATGGTCAGAAAACTAAACTTTATGTTTCTACTGGAGAAAAATTTGATTTATTTTGGCCAAAACATTTCAATTCTGTAAAAACTGTAAAAAAAATACTCCCGTTCCCTTCGACCGCACCTTAATGTTATAACTTATACTGACTTAGCCAGCAAATTTTCAATGTTACTTTTTCCAAGTTTTTTTATTTTGTGTTTAAATTTTTCTTGTTTTTTATATAGTATATAGGCCCATATATAGCGTGTGTATGTGGCTTTTTTTACAGCATATATTATGTGTGTGTTTATATATGTAGCATATTTTGAGATTATTGATTTATTATGTAACCTACGGGAGGCAAAGTGATAGACAAAAAGTGGCCGACACGATAGGACTTTTTGTAGGGTTTGCTAAAGTAAAAATGTAGGTGAAAATAACTCGAACTAATGATGGATGACCTTATAAAAGAATATCATGAATTGAACAGTTGCAATTAATTCTGCAACGCTGGCTGCAACATTAAAGAACAGCGAGCGCTGGTCCACACATATGAACTAACTTATTTTTATATTAATAGATTAGAGGTGAGGAGGGTATAATTTAGAGAAAATATATACGCTTTTTCATGAAAAAAGAATTGAAAACCATTGAATAAAAACTCCTAGTGGCCTTTATTAAAACTTGAAATTTGACAAGTTTTAAAAAAGTAAGTAAAATTAAGCAACAGTAAAAAAGATTTGTATCGTTTTTCAACAAGATAATTTTAATATCTTACCTGTATATTTAGTGCCACATATTTTTAATTTTTAGCAGTGTGTTATACCTACTAGAGAGTTACTACCTGTTCGGGTTATACACCTATATACTAGCTACACTAATATGTTTAGGGATGAGTAAGGTTGAATTTAGAGGAACTGCACCCAATTTTTTGTGGGACGCTATTGTTATTTATGCTTTTAGTGAGGATTACTTCATCTAGGTATCATATTCTGAAAAACAGCAATCAATGTTTACATTTTATTTGTTTTATTCCAGAGCAGTGATAGAACTATTTTTATTGGTGTTTAGAGTGTTCAATTTATTCTTTCACAACATTATTTAATACTTATAATTTATTTACAATAAGCCAGGTAATCCATATAACTTTTATTACCTCAAAAGCTTAGAGCTCCAGATATAGACACACAACATTAAAATGGCTTCTTTAAAACAGATTATTCAAAAGATTAGAACAAAGAATTCTGTATTTAAACTGAAAAAATGCTTAATTAGTATTATAGCAAAGTGGGGAGTAGCTTATACTAACAAGCTCAATACAAGTAGTTCTTCCGGGACCGAGCAACACGATAGTCACCTATTATTAAGGCGTGTGAATGCAGTGTTTATTTTTCTTCATTTCCTGAAAGCTGTGTGTTTTGAGACGCTAGAACAACATATCTCAACTTCTACTGTACATAGATTCATATATTATGTTTTATTTTGAAAATGGAATATAACACTATTATCTTTAATATGCGTTTTAAAATAAATTAATAAAAAAATACCATGACAAAAAAATTTCAAGACAATTTAATTTAGTAACATAAGATTTTTTTTCATACAAAGTACATACCATTACAGGGTGTCCAGCTACCTGGAAAAGTTAGGCAATTTGATCAAATTTCTGGAATTTTTATATATTCATTTAAAAGTATGCAACTTTTATTTAGAATAGTAAAAATTACAGATTTCTTCCAGTTAATACACATTTTGAATCTATCTTAATAAGTTTAGCATACTAATCTTTATTCTCAAAGTCAACATGTGATTTTCATGTCTTCTTTCTACCCCTCTACCTCGCGTCTTTAGCCAAAGTTGAGTAATAGCTATGTGCATGTGCAGAAGCAGAGGGAACAGCTCATTTCAGGAATCTTTAATGTCCTGAGGATGGCACCGTACGATGCGCCGAAACATGTCGATTAGTGATTGATTCACATACAGCATTACAAGGAACAAGGGAATTTCAATTTTAAGACAAGAATAGAATTCAATTTTTCAATCATCTTTATTCAATTTTTATTCTTTCCCCTTTTTGACAATTTTCTATTTCAACCTTATTACTTTGTCACATTTCACTATATTGTGCCTTCACCTCTGACAAGACATCTTGTAAATGTGGGGAATGCCAGGCCTCCACCGTGGTTCGGATTCCACGTTAAAATGTAGGTCCTTCATTTCATCTCACAATCACCCTACCATTACACATTAGCGTAAGTGCGTATAACCCGAACTGGTAGTAAGACTCGGTGCTAATAATAATAATAATTATATTGTGTATTCAACTTTTACTTTGACTCATGTTTATTATTACATGTATTTTAATATGTTTGTCTTTTTATTATATGTGATTTAGACTCACATTTTCTAATATGTTAATATCTTTTTATATATTGTGAAGGACAGTATTTCAACTTTCAAATTTGTCAGCTGATCTAAGATTAATCTTTTACAACATTTTCTATCCTACATTTATAACTATTGCTTTTACATCACTTTTAATACTATAATTTTATTATTCAATTCTTTATATTGTGATTTTGACTCATATTTGTTAATATTTAATATCCTCTTAGATATTAAGGACAGTATTTTTACTTAAATTTTCAATTGATCTTAGATTCAGTACCATTTATAACACATTTTCTATCCTACATTTATAACTATTCTTTACATTGAATTCTATTATTATAATTACAATTTTAAACTCTACTGGTGTAAGGTGATCTTGTAATGTCTCGATATGAGCTCTATGAAGTCTAACTTAAAGAGTGAAAAATTCAGAATGTATGTCTAAACATGTCATTACAACATTAAGTTGTGCTCTTTATAAAATAATGTTTGAGTATGGTGACTGTAAAAGTTGGATATTGACTTTGGAAAACCTGGAAAAGTCGGGTAATTTAAAAAAATACTTAAGCTCGATACACTGTAATAATAGGATAATTTTTAGGTTAAGTAAGCCTAATGAGCACACGGCATACATAAACTAATTTAAATTGGTGTGTACTTACTGAACTAGGGTAAATAAAACGACAAGGTTGTTGTGAAGTCTACCTTTTCAATTGAAAGCAAACTCAAATTGAATATATTTTGTTGTTTAGTGCTTAAAAAAACTATTTTTGGTTATTTATAAAATAACTTTATTAACTAAAACTACTTGGAAAATGTTTTCACATTTGTTTGGTATATTTCCTTTTATTCTGATAAAAAAAATACATCACAACTTACAATTCAATTTGTTCATTTATTTTCTCACAAGAATATTAATTTGTAAAGTAGGCCTACAAATTACCTCAGAATGGCAAAAATTGACCATAAATTATATATTATAGGCGCCTTAATCCCCATTGACAAAACTAACCTGAAAAAACAGAATTTTTTTGCAAAGCAAAGTCGAAGTTCCGAAGCTTCGCATACCTCTAAAAGTGACCAAACTATAAGACAGTTTTTGAACATTTATTTGTCAAGTATTTGACATTGAAATAAAAAATAATACTTTTTAAATTCATTAATACTACAATCAATATCAATCTAGTTATTTTAATAGAACACTAATTTTGTATTTGACTTTGTTTCATATGTGGGGAAAGATTGTTGGGGACAGTCAGGGGAATAACTTTTTATTAGTAGGCTTATCTATATATAATCTTTATAAATGGAAATTCATATTTTTATTTCAAATTGGGTTAGGGAAATAGTTACGAGGGGGTTTCAAAAAGTTTTAGGACTGGTTAGCTGTAAAATGAAAACAAAGCGCAGCATGAGGATGTGTGCGCCAGTGTGATGATCTGTGACCTTCATCCGTCAGTAAGACAAGTGGCATTCTGTGTATACCAGTGATTGTACTACACATGTTTATTTGATGACATGCATTTGCGGTTTTACTATGGACCACAAGCTCGAACAGAGAGCGAACATCAAATTCTGCGTCTTACTTGGAAAATCTGGAACAGAGACCTTCCAAATGATGCGGCAGGCTTACGGCAATGAAGTTATGAGCTGTCTGGTGTGTTTTGAATGTCACTCGCGCTTCAAGGGTGCAGATCGGCACTGAAATATGAAGAAAGGTCAAGGCAACCTTACACAAGCACAAACGCCAGATCTGGCCCCTTGTGACTTCTTCCTCTTCCTTAAGCTCATGTCAAAGCTCAAGGGTCACCGGTTCGACAGCGTGGATTGCAGGCGGTGTTGTGCATGCCTTGAGACAAGGACCTCCAAGGAGCGTTTCAAAAGTGGTAAAAGTGCTGGGATCAGTTTATCACTTCACAAGGGGACTACTTTGAAGGAGATAGTGGCCACATTTAAATCAAGTAATTTATTTCAATTCTACAGAACCTGTCTTGAAACTTTTTTATATATGCACAGTAATCTTTGAAATAATGTTGCTAATTTTTGGCTTAGAGGTTTTTTTGTTTGTTTTTTAAGCTCAAGAACCTAACATTTTCCCCAGCCACTAGCAACATTAAGGTGCTTAGTGATGAGACCCAGTATTGGTTCTTAAAATGAATGAGAATACGATTATATGGTTTAACATGACTATTTTTATGGTGTTACCTATGTTCTATCCAACATTTTCTAGAGTGGGATTTGTACAGCAGTTTGAGAATTCAAAAGGAAAAAAAACCCATTAATCAGAAAATTAAGGCACTTGCCTAATTTTAGGACTACACTGGTGGTGATGCAGCTGTAACATAAGCAATGCTAGCTAATGTTACATCAATACTACCTGCCCCAAATAAGCAATACATCCTGCAATATCAAAGATTTTCAACACCTTACAATGACTAAAACGCGTGGCATTATACTTTTAATATGACGATTTCTACCCCCCCACCTCCTTTATAGCTATCAACTAGACCGATATAAAGCTGGTGCTCAGCTATTATGGTTTACTATTAAATTCGACACTTCCACCTGGAGTCCTTATTTATACTTGGACATAATCGCTCCAAGTTGACAGAATAATAACTTTTCAAATCTTGTTAAATATTTAATATAAACGACCTAAACTAATGGGTTTGGGTGTTTGAACAGTTAGTTAATTATGTGATTAAAATCGTTCAGTGTAGGCGTCAGTAATTTCTCACTAGAAAATTTATTTTGGAATGTAAAATTGTTTTATGGAACACTTAATGTTTCCTTTGCCGCTTGGGCGCTAGTCTCTTCGTAATATTTAGACTTATTAGTAGGTAGCCTCTTTTTTCTTGCTTGAAATATTTAGTTTAAATATAAATTTTATTGCACTTGTGGTTACCAATAATTGTTTAAACTTTAAAATTTGATAATGTTTAATTTATCGATAATATTTTGTTTGAAGAAATTATAAAAGCAATTTAATTTTCTTGGTTTATAAGTTATAACTTTAACAATAACCTATTTTAGTGAGAACTTACCAGTATTATAATGTAATAATGCTTTTTTTTTTCTACTATACTGTTAAATATTAATAAGTCGAAATCTTCTCGATTACTTCAAAGGTGGTGGAAGTTTGAGTTATGTCGAGAAGTCAAACCTTTGTGTAATTTATTTTGATCAGAATTGACATTTGAAATAAAATTTTAATCTTAAAATTTAATGATTTAGTCAGAATTCTCAATGGTGATTCAGACGCTTTGTTAGCCATGTAGAAGAGCTAATCAACTTTGTATTAATATAGTAAGGATTCAAAGGTTTAATGGTTTAACCTATTTGTTTAGTCAGAATTTAAAATGGTGATTCAGGCGCTTTGTTAGCCGTATAGAGGAGCTCTTTAAGCTCTTTATTATTATATTAACGATTTTTAATTATTATTGTGTTTCTTCCAAACTAATTAATATAAATAAATAATTCATGTTATAACTCTTTTTATTTCAAATGTAGTCTTCTGCAAGGACTAATATTACTTTGAGATTGTGATGTATCCAAATGTACTGCGCAAGCGCAGAGTCTGCCATATTTATATGTTTTTCAACACTGATTAGTTTGCCTTGTGAGACCATGTATTATTTTATTTACCTCGGTTACCTTACCTTGAATAAATAATTCAAATTTTTCTTAAACTTGCAAATGTTCCTATTTGTGTTACATTAAATTCCTTATAGATTCTGCCCACCCTCTTCCTGGCTATTGTGGCCTCTAGCTGTTAGAGTTGGAGGTGGTGAATGGTATACAGCAAGCAGATATGTTTATTTATCAATAGGGACTTAGTGAGCCTAAATTGGAAAATTATTTCAAGTTTCTATCTATTTTAAGTATTCTTTGAAGACACCAAGGAAATCCCCATGATAACCAATTTTCAAGAAGTTTGAGATAACACAATACAGACTGGCCTATAGTCATAACTGTTCGCAGAATTATTCCGTATAAAGGCGCAGACGGCTTTTACATTTATATCCATTGGGTACCATAACAATATTGCAATTCAATATTTATGGGACGGTTGGTATTTTTATGCCCACTAAAGCAATGGGTAGATTATCTGAAGACTTTAACACATTCTGTGTATCCCCGATTATGGTTTCCAATCGTCTGTGAATAATATGGTGTCATTTCCATGATAGTGTATCTTGTTCATGATAGGAGGAAACGGCTGTCCTTTGTTTTTCCTGTTGACACAATCATACACCCATTTTAAAGGTAATTTCAAAAAGTGCTTTTAGCAAATCATTTAAATAGGTAGGCTAAATGTTTTGCTGTTGTCAAGCCTATTTAAATATGTCCCTTAACTTAGGGGTGGTGCTAGAGTAAGCTGTGTAGGCATGTGCCAAGGACATTATTAATAAATAGTTTAAATTCTGTTTTATAGATTGGTTTTACACTATGCCGCGTTAATAGTTGTTTCATGTTATGACATAATGTCCCTACAACTGTAATTAAAATATAGGCCTATATTTTTAAAATATTTGATAAAAAAATGTATCCCTAACTATAGCTTCTGAGGTGATCATTTGTCTGAGTGTAATTTTCTAAAATGTATTTTGAATTAAAGGCCACATATCTACTTACTCTATGGTATTAGGAACTCAAAAGCTCATTGCCGCACTTATAGAAATATACCACCTATCCCAAGCTTGAACTGGTTCTATAAAATCTACCTTATCACCCAATATCTCTCTTGAGCTTGTTCTATTCACGCCACCTCATCACCCTATTCCTAGCTTGAACTAGTTCTATCCAGTCCACCCCATAACCCTATCCCTTGCTTGAACTAGTTCTATCCAGTCCACCCCATCACCATATCCCTAGCTTGAACTAGTTCCATCTAGACCACCTCATTACACCCTATCCCTATCTTGTAGCTCTATCCAGTCCACCTCATTACAACCTGTCCCTATCTTGAGCGTGTTCTATCCAGTCTCCCTTATTACTCCCTATCTCTATCTTGAGTTCTATCCATTCCATCTTATTACACCCTATCCCTATCTTGAACTATCTCTATTCATTCCACCTCATTACACCATATTTCTATTTTGAGCTAGCTCTATCCATTCCATCTCATTACACCTTATCCTTATCTTGAACTAGCTTCTATCCATTCCACCTCACTACACCCTGTCTCTTTCAGATTCACTATGTTATATTCCCATCGGTGTCCAGGCCTTCCCATCAGTTTCTTCCCATTGGGTTTGCCAGTTAGTACCCTGAACCAGGTTCTAGAATCTCCCATTAGTGCTGCTAAACCTGTATAGTAATATAAAATATCTTGCAATTATTAATTTTTAAGTTTTTGGTTAAAATTTGCCTATTAAGGTATTTTCTATTTTACAGGGCTTCTGTACATACACTACACGCTATTAAAACATCTAAGTCTATGCAAGTGTCATAAGAATGTCTTCACTCCTGGTTAGTCGTTTCATCATCCTAAGTTCCAACCGTCAATCTTCTACACTGTATGCCATCTCGCGTTGTTGGCGACACACTCACACAGCGGCTGCACCAAGCTATGGGGAACCATTGGACAGCCACAGAGAATCTGTTGTGCCAGTTTTTCGCCATGCCCCTCGGTATGGGGATAGAATAGCGTTGAGAGACCGTCATGGAGACTATACATATAGAGGCATGTTCTTGAGCAGTCGGCAATTGGCCTGCGAGATCTCATCACTCTTGGAAGGGCGAAGGCAAGAAAGGGTGGCATTTCTTTGCCCCAACGATGCATCATATCTCATTACGCAGTGGGCATGCTGGATGAGTGGACAGATTGGTAAGTTAAACTACAGTATCATATTTTAATAGACTTGATTAGTTTAATTTCATCATCCAGTCACTTTACTAGATGAACAAACAGATTGGTGAGTGTAATTTCATCATCCAATCACTTTACTACTAGATGAACAAACAGCTTGGTGAGTTGAATTCCATCATCCAGTCACTTTGCTAGATGAACAAACAGATTGGTTACTTTAATTTCATCATCCAGTCACTTTGCTAGATGAACAAACAGATTGGTGACTTTAATTTCATCATCCAGTCACTTTGCTAGATGAACAAAACAGATTGGTGAGTTTAATTCCATCATCCAGTGGCTTTTCTGGATGAGCAGTCTGATTGTCGAGTTGTATCTCATCACACAATATCTGAATAAACAAAGAGGTGAGCTACATTTCAAGATTGTTCTGGGGAGTGCATGCTAAATTATCAGATATTTGAGAGTTTTATCTTGCTGTGCAGTAGATATATATTTCATTACACTCTGGGTGTGATCATTATAAAATAAAATCATTGAGTCATTGCGCTCTTAAGATAATTTTGACAGTGTACACATCTCTTAAATCTATTTAAATGCAAGGCTGTATTCTAAAGAGAAAGTTTGATCTCATTATCTTTAGAAAAATGGAATACTGTCTATGTCTACGTATTCCTAGCACAAAACTTGTCATTCTTACAATAGACTGAATCCCTCCTATCAGGGAGATCAAAGTTTGAATATCAGATGTGAGGTTTTTCTTTTGTCTACCATGCTTTTCCTTCACACAACTGCAGGTACAGTTCCTCTAAATTCTACCTTCCTCATCCCCCCACCCAATAAGTGTTACTATGCGAAGAGCCCAGATGTTTGTTTGGTTACTAATAAGATGTGTTCATACAGTTAAATAAATACATGAATATGTGTTAGTATCAACTCCATAATCCATCACTAGAGACCATGATTTCTGGTCAATAAAATAATTTGATTTCGTTCAATTAAAAACGCTTAATATAAAAAAATCAACTTAATTAAATTATTTAGGGATAGAAAATTTATGGCCAAGCTTATCATTTTTAAATAAAAAATTTTCATCTTTGGCCACAATAAAGGTTGATTCACACTGATAGGACTGTGCGCCGACTGTGCTGGGACTGTGTCGTGCTGCCAACAATCTCAAACAGGTCATTCCCATAAGAGTTACCTTGTAAGACCGTTTTTGATTCACACTCATAGGACTGTGCTCAGGCCGTGCTGTGACTGTGTCGCCTTGGATCGTTTCAAAAGTGATTTCCCAAGGTCACGGTCCAGCACCGTAAGAACACAGTCCCAACACAGTCCTATCATTGTGAATGTAGACGATGTCGCCTTAAAGTCGTCTTAGTGTTGTTTCACCTACTTCGGCTTCTTCCGGCAAGCGGGGAACCTTCACGAAAATTCTTATCTACAATCTGACAGTGGCTGGGGAACATTCCAACATTGTTAACACAACTGTGTGCAATAATCCAAAACTATGGATGAAGAAAACTTAATAGTGTTGGGTCAAGAATATGAATGCTTGTATAATTTGCAGCATAAAAATTATGATAATAATCTCACTAAAGAAAATATTTGGAAGGAGATAGCTGAAAAACTGAATGCAAGAAGTTTCTGTAAGGTTTCAAAGTTCGGGACAGTCATTCTTAATATTTGTGAAGCTTTTGATGGTCATCTCTGAGTTGCCCAAATATATTGTGGAATTCTTCTTCTCTTGCTCTAAACAAATTATGAACCCAGTATTTTCTTGGTTTTCTCCTTTTTTTATCAAGTGAAATAAGGTAAAGACCACATGCAACAATTACATCTTTCTCTGTTTGATCCATGTCTACTGCTGACGATGAGCAAAACAGCACAGTTCCAGCACAGTTCTATCAGTGTGAATGGTAGCGACACGACACAGTCCCAGCACGGCCTGAGCACAGTCCTATCAGTGTGAATCAAACTTTAGACTGTCATACAAGCCAGCTCAAACACATAATCTACTTCTTTACCAATAGTCCTTAGTTGAGGGAAATATTTTATTTAGAATAGGAAGGTTGGTTGGTTATAAATAATTGTAATATTGCAGTTGATACTCTTTACTGGCAATTTAAGGCAAAAATAAATCTCAAAGAGGTTTTACATCACTAATTCTCATATATAGATTCACTATTTATTTCCAGACCATCTTTTTGTTTTCTTTGGCTCTTTAGATAGAATTCAATTTGGAAACCCTGGCTCAGTAGGTAAGCGTTAGCTCACTTTGCCTGGTTCCACTATGGCACAGTTTATAAGATAGGGCCTTATTGTAGTCTGTCAGGACATGTATTTATGACGGTGTTGTCCAGGGGGTTGGTTTCACGGATATGTATAGATAAGCATATGCGAGTATGACTAACCAAACTTAAACTAATCCCCTTCGGGTAAGGCTATGCTCGCGAGATGTGTGGGCTTCGCTTGCAAGATATAGATATCATGAGTGCGAGAGGGATGGACAGCACCTGGGTATGCTCATTGTGTGTTAGTTAATAAGAATATAAAGAACCGCAGATGCTTAGAAACGATGTGACCATAAGTACATGGAAGTAACCATGGAAACAAGTATAAACAAAATGTATTAGGCGAAATAAATACCTCCTTGAATGTTATGTCTACAAGTCCAGCAAACCACCACGAATATTAAGTCTCACAACAATACTTATATAAAGATACAAAAGTGTAGATACACAAAAGTACATTTATACAAAGATAAAAGTTAGGTTAAGTTAGAAAGAGACAAATATATAGTAATTAAAATTAATTAGATAATAAATATGACAGATGACACAGAGGTCAAAGATAAGCACTTGCGAATATCATGGTATACGCTATAAGAACATTAGAAAAATAAACAGTCCATTAACATTGAAAGTCCTATGGTACTTAGAAAATTTAGAAGAAAAATAGATGTCTTATATCGTATGTAATAGAAAATTCTTGATCTTGATACATTTTAATATACACGGCTGTTTAATTTCTACTCCTTTCTAGCCCGAATATTTAATATTTGGGCTACCTTATTTGACAAATCTCCAAGAATAGAAGTATTCATATTCATCATTATCAACTGCTTCCAGCCTGTAGCCAGGTCACTTAAGTAAAATGCCTTCTTCCTCTATCCTTCCACCATTCATCCTCCTTTAATTTATTCCACTCTTCTCTTGCTTGCACACTTTCTGTTATCTTCTCCTCCAATCTCTTTCTTGTCTCCCTTGCACTCCTTTTCCTTCATACTTCACTTCAGTCACTTTCTTTGGCAACTTTTCTTTCATCCTCATTACATGCCCATACCATCTCAGTCTTGCTTCCTCTACTATCTCATGTACTCCCTGTATCCCAACTCTTCCCCGGATAACTTTATTCCTAATCTTGTTTCTCCTCGTGACAGCTAACATTCTCCTCAACAAACTTCCCATGCCCTCCACTTTCCTGGTCTCTCTTACATTCGAAGTCCATGTTTCTGCAGCATATGTGACAGAACAAAGTATGTCCTGTACAACACTTCTGTACACTTTGACACTTCTTTTCTCCATAGCAGGTATCTTACACACCTATAGAACAACTCTCCCTGCTGTCCTCTTCTCATCAACATCCTCTCTACTTCCATCTTCACCTCTGACAAAACATCTTGTGAATGTGGAGAATGCCAGGCCTCCACCATGGTTCGGATTACACGTTAAACTGTAGGTCCTCTATTTCATCTCACAATCACCCTACCATTACACATTAGCGTAAGGGCGTATAACCCGAATGGGTAGTAAGATGCGGTGCTAATAATAATAATACTTCCATCTTTCACCTCAATCACGAATCGTGCTATGTTATTAGACTTTTATTTACAATTATTTATTTTTGAGAGTCCTTGTAGGCTCTTGTGCCCAAAAGATTTTACGGACCATCCATTTATAAATGTCTGACACCAGGTCCTATTCCTGTTTTGGTCAAACACTTTATGATTAGTGAAATAGGGATTTCCCTAGTTCACAGTGATTAGTTGATGTCTGGGTGTTTGTTGTGTATTTTATGGAATTTAGTTTAAAATTAGTGTGTTGATAATAATCACTCAGTTCAGACAATGCATGTTAAATATACATCATTTATTAAAACTTAAGTGGGCCCTGGTTCTACCTCTAGCAGTGTCGAGTAATTAATCATTGAATGCCTCCTAATTAATTCATGAACCCAAATTGTGCATTTATCATTAGAAAAAGCATAAAATAAACACACAAAGACTAGCAAATATAAGTCTTCACCTGATATTATGTTTCACCACGTCTTTGTACCTGTTGGGGCTCTGCACTGCCATTAATAACTATACTATGCTAATGTAATAACGATGAGAAAGGTAGTTGTTTTGAGGAAATGTACCTGAATTTGGATGAAGAAAGGAGAAACCTTCCTCAACAGACTTAAATCATTTTCACTGACAATCCAGTCTTAAATGAGTGTGATGCTCTAAGACTAAGTGGCCATCAATACTTTACCTCTAATTGAACCGGGGCCCTGTTGACCAGTGGCTGTCTTTTATTATTCAGTCTCTTTTTATGGCACAACACTTATAAAATGTAAAAGCATTTAGTTGATGACATTGCCCATTTGTACAAGCATGTCCCAATGTCGAATGTAAAATTGATTGTGTTGTTACAGCTGTCCCGATGTGCCCCAGCCATCCAGTTCCCCTAATGGAGCACTATGTGGGCAACAGTGAGGCTAAACTTGTGGTGGCCACCCAGGAGTATGCGGACCAGGTCTCCCAGATTGCTTCTCGCTGCTGTAGTAAACTGCTTGTGTTGGACGACTCGTTACGCATGTTGGCTATGAAGCCTGAACCTAGGAAGCTGGTCCAACTGGATGAGGACCCCACTGTCCACGAGGTGTTGGAGGCAGGGCTTGAGCCAGAGTTTTACAACGACAGTGGAGCTATGATCGTTTACACGTCTGGCACTACCGGCTCGCCCAAAGGTAGGGGTAAGGAGATGCAAACCCTTTGGGACTTTCCTTACCTCTCTATCATGCCTACTCTTCATCCTCACACCCAAAAAAGAGAATGATGTTTTCCTTAATTGACTTAGTTTTAACACTTTATTTTATGATAAATATCTATGTACACTTTGTCCTGACAGACTACAATAAGGCCCTATCTTATAAGCTGTGCCATAGTGGAACCAGGCAAAGTGAGCTTACCTACTGAGCCAGGGTTTCCAAATTGAATTCTCGGCAAGGCTGAAAACATATCATTGGTGAAATGTGGGTTTCCCCTTTCAAAGTGATGAATTAAAGGTCGGGGACTGGATGTTGTGTCTGTTCAAGATTTAGTTAGTTTATACGTCATAATTATAACTGGGTCAGTTTAGTAAAATGTCTCCATATTTCTCGATCCTTCCACGATTCTTCCTTCTTTAATTTCTTCCATTCTTCACATCTCACTTGCACACTTTGTTATCTGTTATCCAAGTTGTGTGCTGATATAATCCCTCGGTTCAGAAAGTGCATGTTAAATACCTCAAACAAAGTCAACAAAAGGTAACTACAGTTTTTTTACATGAATAATGAACTCTATTAGTGGTAATTATATATAATTAATAATCTGTGTTTGGTAGGGGTCTGCGAGCTTGGGTTTTTTCATTCGAGTCAAGTATTTCCAAAAGCTCCCAAGTTCGAGTATAGGCCTATTCATAATTTTAGAGTGTTAAAAAGTATATTGAAAAGCTAATATTTCTCCAAAATATGCTTTAGTAACTTAATTTACTGTATAAGAAAATGTAAGAATCATAAACAATTAGAAATTTGAAGTGTTTCGTATTTCGTTTATTATTCCTTAGTGTGATTGTGTATTATCACGTCTTCTGTTCCATTTACATTCCTCTTTGCACAGTTGCACATGCACATTGTACGGGAACTCTCGTTAGACATTATTTTATTGAGAAACTGAGTTCAATTTAATTCTTAATATTTATAAAAGTTGATGCTCATACTTTAAATTTTAAAATATTTCTAGCAAACAATATGAAATAGTAAGTGCTTTTTTAATATAAATGTGGTAAGTTTGGTAAAATATGTATTTCAATAAATAAGATTAACTTAGATTTTGAATAGGTTAACCAACATAATTCTATAACTAAAAAGAGCTAGTTTTGTAGCTAAACGTATTAATTAATACTAGTTTTAAATATCTTAAGCTTGAAAACTGTTAATATTATATTTTTAATTTGACATAAATTATTATTTTAGTAAAAAGAATAATTCATTTATTTCGTAATCTTCTTAGCTATTTTTATTTTCATTGCATTGTCATGGCAATACAAGTGAACAACCTCAATCAAGTATAATTCAAAATAGACGACAATATTGAATAAATTTACTGATTGAAAGTGGTTTTAAAGCTCTATTACGTTATTAATATGAAAATTGAAATTAATTTTTAACAATTTGTTAAGTAACCAAATTATTTATAAGTGGAAATGCTGATATTAACTCATTTAAACAGACTATGCTTACTATTGTGTTTTAAAAATTGATTATTATATACATCAAGTAGAAGCTCAAAAATGATGAGCCTACAAAACTTTCGATCTCGATCTCGAGCTTAATTGACAAACTCGAGTTCAAAAATACGAGTACTTGCAGGGCTTTAGTGTTTAGACAATATTATTTGATGGTACCTTTTCCATTAAACATTCAAAGAATTGTGCATTAAAATATAAACCTTTCTATCATACAAAATAAAGTTACTGTGTGTATCTGAGCATGAAAAGTTAAATTTCATAGCAATTTAACAAGTCTATTTTTTATCAACCTTAATTAATTAATAATCTTACATAAAAAGTAGCTACATTTTTGGATAAATATTATTTGCATATTCCACAAATAAGAATTGCCTTGAAATATTTTATTTATTTTATATGGCTCCCTATTATTGACCATATAAGCCTCAACTTCAGGCAAAATTGTTTAGTGGTTTTGATTGATAAAATACCCAACCACTTCTAAAACCGGTTTAAAACATAGTAGTGAAAATTGGCAAAGTGATAGGGATTCATAGATTCATAAACTCTACCAACTCAAAGCAAATACTATTGAAAATAATTATATTTAAAAAATACGAGTTGGATTTGTGTAATAGCTGTAAATGGTGACCTGGCAGTCTAGGGGTAAGGTGTCTGACTTCCGTGCTGGGGGTCCGGGGTTTAATCCTTGGTTTCGACACAGATTTATCTAATTACCAAACCCTTCCTTCACCTCTGACAAGATGTGTATTAATCACAACTTGTGAATGTGGAGAATACCTGGCCTCCACCGGGGTTCTGATTCCACGTTAAACTGTAGGTCCTCCATTTCATCTCACAATCACCCTACCATTACACATTAGCGTAAGTGCGTATAACCCAAACTGGTAGTAAGATACAGTGATGATGATGATGATGATGATGATGATGATGATGATGATGATGATGATGATGATGATGATGATGGCGGCGGCTCTAAATGTTTTAACCGAGAAAGTTCCTTCCAGTGAACACAGTGTCAATCTCGCATGTCTGGTTTGTCGGTGATGAGCGTTCAAATCCAGGCTGCCGGTGCTTGTTGCAGGTGTGGTGTTGACACACAGCAACATCCAGGCCCAGGTGTCCTCGCTGATCCAGGCCTGGGAGTGGACTCAGAAGGACATTGTTCTCCATACTCTTCCTCTCCATCATGTGCATGGCATTATCAACGTACTCACATGCCCCCTGGTCGTTGGAGCTCGGTGAGGGCTACTTTCTTAACACACTCACCATAAAAACATGACCACTTTGATCAGAAAAATATATAAATTATATATAAAATGAGTAATTTTGAAAATAAATCAAATTTACGTTAGCTCCTTACTACTCATACCTGCATATTTTATTAAACAGATTTTATTTTTTTGCTATAGAGCACTAGGCGAAGTCATGTTTAAATTTTCACTCTCAAATTCAAGTTCAAATCTCATAAAATATTATAAATCTAAAAGGAAACATACCCGCCTCTGTGGCGTAGTTGGCTAACGCGCTTGTTGTGTTGAGCCCGACTGCTGAGGACGGGGAGATCGAGGTTCGAATCTCGGTCAGGTGAACTGGGGGTGGTTTTTCCTAAATGGTTTTGCACTCCCTCCACGCAAATGCGGGTTCGCTTCCTTTAATTCAACCTTCACAATTCCTAATCCATTAGCGTAATTAGTACTCAAGCGTATAACCCGAACGAATAGTAAGACGCGGTGCTAAATAATAATAATAAAAGGAAACATAAATATAATGGAATAATTGAGAAAAACAAATATCAACTAAATGTTAACATTATTTCTTATAATTCATTTGTTATAACATTCATACATTCAGTTACATGTTAAATTAATAGTCTGGAGCCTTGTTGTTAAGATTGTCCTATAAGTATAATGATTTTTAACCACCATTGAGCACTATTAGATCACTCTAAAATAAATTTCACTTGAATTTTTTTTAAGGATCTAAGTCTCAAATCCTCGAATATCCATCAGGATTCAAGGTCCCAACCCTCATATTTAGAGTATCCACCATTCTCCTAATCTAACATTTGCCTGTAAACATAAATTTCCTGGCTCCTTTTTTATGCTGTGAGCTCTTCCTCTATAATTTCTGCATGCATAAATAAAATCTTGAAGACAAGTTACATTGTCAAGAAAAGAGGTCAGACAATTGTTTTTGAACCTTCACAGATGTGTGATGTTGCCAAAGTTCGAGGCCTCTCGCGTGTGGAGTCAATTGCTAGCCATCAACATGCCAGCCAATGAAAGAGTCAACATGTTCATGGCTGTGCCGACGATTTATGCTAAGTTGATAGACGAGTACGAGAAGATTTTCACCAAGAATGCTCGCATGCAAGAATATGTCAAGTCTGTATGCGCCAAGAATATAAGGTAAATTATTGAGAAAGTATGTTTTAGTTAATTGTATGTTGAGCTAAAAAACTACACAAAAATTTTACCAAGCAGAGCCTTATATGACAGCTGGAAATGTTGCTAGATTTTTTTTTAATGGCAAACATGTAGAGCCGTGTAATCTGCATCTGTCGTTATTAGACATCTGTGAAGCAGGTTTTTTAAGTTGGAATCAAAACAAACACCATTCACAAATTTTGAATAATTATTGAAAAAAATTATATCAGAGTTAAATATGATAAAATTATGGGGTTAAAAAAACATGTGATTTCCTTATAACCTGAAACTCAAGCTAATTTCTCTATCAACTCCAACACGCAAATGGTTTCTGGTCTGATTATATTAATTTGTTTTAAAAGCATTTATGAATTATATATTCAAAGTTTGGGCTAAACACATCAAGCCCAATTTAAGGATTTATTTGGATTCAAAATTTTGAATCTAATCCAAATATTTCCAATACTAAGATTTAAGATTTTGAGTTCAATCTTAATAAGACTTGCATTCGACATTTTGAAGGCCCACACAGGTTTAGTTAGAGAACTCTTTAAAAAAAATAGTCCCTTTCTAATTAAATTAGAATTCAACATTTTGAAGATTCACACAGGCCTAATAAAGAAAGCTATATTAAAAAAAAAAAATCCCTCCCGTCCTATTCTCGTGGGAATTGGTAATTTCCTTACTGTAAATTTCCCTAAGCTAAAATGTAATTCCTGTACATGCTTAGTTAAGTATTTATTATTATTGTAATGAGTTTGTAATGGGAGATGTGTTACAGACTGATGGTCAGCGGCTCGGCCCCGCTACCAAGCCCTGTGTCTGATCGCTGGGCGGATATCAGCGGCCATAGATTACTGGAGCGGTACGGCATGACAGAGACTGGCATGGTGCTGTCCAACCCCCTCAAGGGAGAGAGGAGACCGGGTACGTTATCTCACTTTTCAGGACTCAAGATCGTTTTGAGTCGTGTGCTTTCAAGACTTTTAAAATGTAACTATACCCGCCTCGATGGTTGCATGGTTTAACACACTACTCTCGCAGAAGACTGCCTATGACTGGGAGATTGATGTTTGAATCTCAGTCGAGTGTATAGAGGGTGGTTTTTCTAAAATGGCCTTTCACTCTCCCTCAACACAAATGGAGGTACACTTCCTATAAATATAACCTTCCTAATTTCTAAAAACCATTAGTGAATTTAGTACATAAGTGCATAACCCAAATAGGTAGTAAGATGCGGTGCTAAAAAAATGCAGCATTTTGAATTTCTTTTAAATCAATAAAATTAAATACGCACAAAACTTGTAAATGCAAATTGGGCTGGTCTGAACACCTTTATGATAAATAGCTGTATATACTCATTTTGATTTTCAATTTGAACGTGACAAATAATACCATAAACTTATTATTTAAAAAGGTTCCAATGTATAAATGTTATATTTGAGTAAACATATATGTTACATTGTTAAAAGTTTTGAGAACGGGGTGTGAGGTAAAATAGGACAAGCTCTTCCTATTAGTCCAAGGTTTTCTCTTTAAGACCACCCACAAATTGACAGCCCTCCTTTTACTCCAAACAAGCTCCAGATTGACTTCACTACAAGCAAGTCGCAGATTGTTCTTAGCCATCATGTCTTATTGCAATGTCCTTCACTATGCATTGTCTCCTGTCTAGGGTTTGTGGGTACACCTTTGCCTGGAGTGGAAGTGCAGATTGCCAAGATGAAGCCTGGTCAGGACCTCGAGGTGATTGTTCGTGGAGACAGCTCTAGGAGTGTTGTACTCACCAATAAGCACTCTAGCGGAGAACTGCTCGTCAAGTCCCCAGGAGTATTTCGCTGTTATTGGAAGCAACCTAAAGCTACACAGCAAGAGTTTACACCTGATGGCTGGTTCAAGACAGGTGTGTTCAAGTCATTGTATAGACACAACTACTACCCACATGTTTCCTTTTGTACACTATCTCAGACACTATTTTAGCTCAACTGTGTGTTTATTTTTTTATTTTTTTTAAGGGGGGAAAAATGCTTTTACGCACAGTGTGTCTGACTCGGTTTGAATGTTAGTGTGCCCACGAGCCGCCAAGATTTGTGACGTGCTTAAGCTTGACCAAACCAATACCGACTAAAAAACCTGACCCTCTTCTCCTCGCCTCTTACTCCCCCACGGAACCGCCGTTAGGTATTACTTCGCGAGGGGAGGCATTAGCTGTTGTTCTGCTCTTCCTTCTGAGATTTGGCCTCTCCTACTATCCCTTTCCCACTTAGGTGTTGGCGGCGGGATTAGGGATGTCCCAGGCTCCTTCCTTCTGATTCTTTTTTCCTCCTCTCCTGCTCTTTGTGACGTAGATCCTTAAGGACTTCAGTCGCGAACATGCTTGTCGCCTTCCACGCTGCCTCTGACGACAACATATCCCCTAAGTTTTCCGGCGTAATCTTTCCCTCCATTGTGACCTCCAGGTTTTCACGCTGGGTATCATACTGAGGACACGTGAAGAACACATGCTCAGCATTATCCTCTACTCCGCGACAGGTGGGGCACTCCGTGGAATCCTCATACATAAACTTGTATAGTTATGCCCGGAAGCACCCTTGTCCAGAGTCATCTGCGTCAAGTAGTAATTGACAGCTCCGTGGCTGCGGTTGGACCACCTATTCATTTCGGGAATCAAACGGTAAGTTCATCTCCCCTTTGTGGAGGCATCCCACAGCCACTGCCAGCATTGGAGACTGCTTCGCTGCTCCTGCCTTTTACACTCCACTGCACTCAGCGATGTTAGACCTTTGCGACGATGCAGGTTCTTCCGCCAAGACCCCAATTGGCAGCACTCCGGCGATAACGCACATGGTATCTTCTGATACCGTGCGGAACACACTTGCTATTCGTAAAGCGTTCAGCCCGTAGACTGGTGCCACTTTACGACGGGACTCCTGAAGCGTCAGTACATCGGCCCATATGGAAATGCCATACGTGAGGACTGACACGACTGATGACAGGAGTGCTCTCCTTCTCTGTTTGGGGCCTCCCACATTGGGCATGAGCCATGATAGAACAGCCCCAACCACAGACGCCTTGGCACTGGCATGCCCCGCCTGCTGCTTAAAGTTGAGTCTCGAGTCGAGCATCACCCCCAAATACTGAATGCACGGCTGGCACGTGATCTCATGTTTACCTGCTTGCAGTGAGATCGTCTCAAGCTTCTTCCTGCTAGTGATCAATACTGCCTTGGTTTTGTGCTCTGCCAGCTTCAGGCCAACTGACTCCATCCACCGGTGAATCCTCGCGAATGTGACCTCAAAGAGGTTGCTGATGCCCTCGAGGTGTTTTCCTACAATGACAAGAGCGACGTCATCAGTGAAGGCCATGGGTGTCACTGCTCTTGGTAGCACGAGCTTTGGGAGTCCATCATACATGATGTTCCACAAGAGAGGCCCAAGAACCGAGCCCTGAGGTACTCCCCCAGTTACCCGATACTCTTGTGGACCGTACTTCTTGTCGTACTTGAGGACCCTGTCGGTGAAGTAGCTAGCTACCATCTTCTGCAGGTATCCTGGAACATCCATCTCCGCTAGCGCCCCCATGGTGCAGTCCCACCTGGCTGCATTGAAGGCGTTCTTGGTATCGAGTGTCTCTACTAAATAGTACTGCTTCTCACCGTTCTTCCACCTGTCACTGGAGAGCGCATCCCTTGCGAGTTTCACCACCAGGTCAATAGTGTTGAGTGTGGAGCGCCCTTTGCAGAAACCATACTGCTTATCTGATATTATTTCCTCAGTTACTTTCTCGATTCTCCTGTGGATTATTCATTCCAGGACTTTGCCAGCTGTATCAAGCATGCAGGGTGGACGGTAGGATGAGGGTTCATCCGGCGGTTTCTTCCCCTTGGGGAGGAGCACTAGTCTGCTGCTTCCACTTTTGAGGGAAGGTGCCCTCCTGGAGACATGTGTTGTACATGTCCAGGAACATTCTTGGGATTGCGTTAATGGCTGCCTTGAGCGCGACGTCGGGGATACTGTCCAGCCCTGGGGCCTTTGTGTTTCCCACTTTAGCGCATGCTCTCTTCAGCTCTTCGGCTGTCACCAGCGGGATCGCATCCTCCTTATCCTGCTCGATATGGTGGTCACATTCAGGCTGCTGCAGAAAAAGCGCTGAGATGATCTTACTCAGTAAGTCTGGGCACGTTGGCGGGGTCATCGGCTGGCTCTTCAGCCGGGTCATGACCACCTTATATAGCCTTCTCCATGGATCACCTTCCACTCTTTACCAGGATCTCATCCCAACAATGCCTTTGATGGCTTTGGCAAGCCGCCGCTGTGTGTGTGTGTGTGTGTGTATGTATATATATATATATATAGAGAGAGAGAGAGAGAGAGAGAGTTCTTGATAAGAAACAACTATGTCTTGTTTACTACGGGAACATTGATGCAACACTGGCTTGTTTACTACAGGAATATCGCTACAACTCTGGCTTGTTTACTACAGGAACATCGCTACAACTCTGGCTTGTTTACTACAGGAACATCTGCTACAACTCTGGCTTGTTTACTACAGGAACATTGCTACAACTCTGGCTTGTTTACTACAGGAACATTGCTACAACTCTGGCTTGTTTACTACAGGAACATTGCTACAACTCGGCTTGTTTACTACAGGAACATTGCTACAACTATGTTTTGTTTACTACGGGAACATTGCTACAACTATGTCTTGTTTACTATGGGAACATTGATGCAACACTGGCTTGTTTACTACAGGAACATTGCTACAACTTTGTCTTGTTTACTACAGGAACATTGCTAAAATTCTCTTGTATACTACAGGTGATACGACCAGGTTTGAGAACGGCTACTATCACCTTTCTCTTGTTTACTACAGGTGATACGACCAGGTTTGAGAACGGCTACTATCAGATCCTCGGTCGAACCAACATAGACATCATTAAGACAGGTGGATACAAGGTCAGTGCTCTGGAGATTGAAACGCATCTTCTGGGTCACGAGGAGATCAAGGAGTGTGTGGTGGTTGGGCTTCCAGACATCACATGGGGTCAGAAGGTCAGTAACATTTGGCCACTTTTCTCAACTAGCTGTATTTTCAATGAATCTGGAACAATATTATTTTCATGACCTTTTAAAAACAACTAGTTATTGACGCTAGTAAGATGCAGTCAAAGTGCAAGCAGCTATGTTCAAATCAGGACCCTAGCACTATTGATAGCTTGTGCAAGTGCAATTTACATCACAATATCAGTATCTGATATAACTCTGTGCATACAATTACTTCAAATAGCTCACATTTTATTTGAGGCTATAACTGATTTATGGTTATTTTAAAGTTATTGTTTGGATCTATGAATGTACTTTTGTTATTTTTGATTGAATTATGACTAGGGCAAATAATAACCCAAAAACATTTCACTTCTCTTTTGGATTGGTAAGTGGATTATTCGGAACATGCACGGTTTCACCGATCCTATGATCTTTCTTCTCTTTGGCTATTACTAGAGTGAGTTCATGAAGCTTCCATGACTTAGGCCATTTCTTTATGGAAATAATCTGTAGAAATTAAACAAAATCACTTTTAGGTAATCCTTAAATTTATCTTCTTTTTCTGAGAAATGATTGCAATTTGAAGAGTTTCTCTTGTTTGATTGTTTATTTTGGTAAGTTAACTTAAGTGTATATATTTCCAAAATTTAGGATTTACATGACTATGCCACAGGTGCTAAGAATATTCAAAGGGTGCTCTCTATATTCTATGGACAAATACAATTATTTTCAAAAACTAACACATTTTTTTATTCAAGAAAACCTTAAAATTGACAATACCTTCTTATATTCCAACAAATATTTCCAAATAATAGTTTCAAACTGACTTTTAAATTAATTGACTAATGATGGGCAAATTCTAACAACATGAATGTTGATATTTTTATACTTACATAAAAGAAGTGTTGCACAAAAAAATTGGGGGGGGNGTGAGACAGTAAGTAAATTTCACAGTGCCCAGTGCCTAGGGCTAGTCAAAAGACAACATTAACAGGGGGGTCTGGGAGCTCTCCCCTGAGAAAATTATGCAATAATTGGATGTTGAAATTAATTTTTAGGTAAATTTAAGCCTAGAATTTCATGACTCCACAAACTCGCCAACTTTCGAAGCCTTTCCCCAACATTGGGGGTTGAGGGGGACCCTGACCCTGACACTACGCCCCTGCATACATACAATATTTCAAACAAAATTGATCATAAAATTCACCCACACTAACTCTTAACCAAATTTGTTGTCCTACAATAGAAATTGCTTGTTGACAAGTGTCACGGAAAAAATATAGACGCAAGCCGTAAGACCGTTTATAAACAAATCCAATACAAATCTTAGTACAAACTTGTCGAGTCGAGTATTGTGCATTTGAGTGAATGCAGTCTGCCCAAAAAAAGATTCTTTTGGCTTGTCTTTTTAACACTGGGTGATTTGTCAGCAACTTTTTGGTAGCAGACTTTTATGATGAGGGTTTACAAAAACTTAGCTCACATTAAGACATATATTTAAATTAAATAATATTAATATAAAAATAAACTTGTAGAAATAAGTAACAAATAACAATAATATATGTTTCAAATAATACATTTTAAAAACAATATTTAGTAAAAAGTACACCCTGTTTACCGTGAATGTTAACAAGCGTACCTTTCTTTGTTGCACCATGGTGTTTCGTAGATTTTTATATGATATTAACTTATGCATATTTAGCTAACTGTCAAAATATGTTCTAATGTAAAAATATGTAACCTTGAATAAACCTTCTTGTGCCATGTTATTAATACATACATATGTTATTGAAATTAAATTAAATTTTATAGCTGCAAATTTCTGAAAGAAGTAGTAGAAAAAAACTTTTCTATATTATATACAATTACTTTTTTGATGAGTTACATTGCAATATGTTTGTTTTAAACCACTTAAACTTCCCATTAAATGAATAACTTCAAATAAATGACATTATATAACTGATTTTAGAAATCATACAAACACTACAAAATATCAATAAAATCCCCATTGTTGCCAGCTCTTTGGAAAAACAAGTAAACATAAGACTACTACAGATGTTTGATCTACACATACTAGGTGGTATTAATATTACACCAAAAGACTGTTCTACACGCCATATTATTGTGACAAACCTCAAATTAAATTTCCTTAGTTGGTTTTGGGTTCTATTTTCATCATTTCTTCTTTGCCTTGCCAATTAAATTAGTTCCTTCTCCCGACCAAACAACTATGGGGAAAATGAGCTAATCTAATAAATACAAACTTCTAATTATTCAGAATTTGTTTGAAATGTTGCAATTTCTTTTTGAAACATAACATGATTCCTATGCTCCTGATATATTCGACAATAAGTGTGCAGAATAAAACCAACCAAGTTTAGTTAAAACATGTAGCAATTGTCACATTCTTTCATTAATCATATTTTTTTAATGTATTTGTTAACTATATTTTAAACCATTTCAGGTAGCGGCTGTGGTCGTCGCCAAGGAAGGAAAAGAAATTATTCTCTCTAAGCTTCGCGACTGGTCAAAAGAAAGAATGGCACCTTATGCGATACCAACTGTACTTAAAGTAGTTGAGAAACTTCCTAAAAATACTATGGGCAAAGTCAACAAGAAAGAACTTGTGAGCCAGTTGTTCCCTGAGTCTGCCCATTAAAATTGAACCATGTTTTTTTTTTTGTGTTTTCATTGAAATTTTTATTGGCAGAAACATCTTTTTTTGACTACAAAATTCATTTATTTTACAGGACTTAAAAGTTTTCCCACAGCTACTTTAATATCACCTAAATGTTATGTTAATATTCACTTCTTCTTTTCTGTAATCCTTCTTTTTTTTTATGTGTATATGTGATTATGTTTAAATGTCTTTTAATGTTTGCAAATTTCGAAGTTATGTGAAAGTTTTCCCCCCTCATTTAAAAAAGTTATAAAATCAATAAACCGTTCTTAACTCACTGAAATGTTATTATCCGGTCTCCCTATTAAAAACATTTATTAATTTTCTATTATTTACTTATGTGCGCATCTAAAAGATAAGGGACAAGGGAGCTGTTCCATGCTCATTTCCCAGTTAGACTTGGCCCTAAGTACTCTTGTATTAAAAGTGCAATTCAAAATTCAAATCGCATTCACACATGTCATTAAAGTGCATTAGTAAAAATACAGTATTCAAACATTACATTTAAAATATTTTATTTTACTGTCTTTATTTATTTAAAATTATAAGAGAAGCAGAAGTAAAAATGTTGGTTGGTTGGTTGTTAATGATAATTAATATTTATGGACTTAACTTTCTCCAACAGTTGACAGACTGATAAACTATGCCCTGAATTTAATTTATGCCCAGTTTTGGGTTAAAAATATGTTATAATAAAGTTATATTTATAATTTTAAGTAAAATGACATCTACTTCAGCAAATTTTAGATGCTATATTATAACACTAGTTAATTTTCAAATATAAAATGTCAGTGGAATTTTTCTTTAGTTTTTGACTGAATAATGTAGATTATAAATAGCTTGTCTTTAATATTTGCTTTGTAAAATTATAAAGAATGATCTAACCAGTGTTTCATTCAAATTTTATCTCACTTTATTTGATCTTTTAAATTTGATTTTATCTTACTAAGTTTTTAAAGTGAAATTGAATCCACAAAATCAAAATAGTATAAACAAAAATAGCTTTAAAAATTTACAGCAAAAATAATACGCATAAAAAAAATCAAAGTACAAATGTTAACCATGATAAATAAGATTAATTTTCGGGTGACCTGGTGGTCTAGGGGTAAGGTGTCAGACTTCTTTGCTGGCGGCCGGGGTTCAATCCTCGGTCCCGGCACAGATTTATCTGATTACCAAACCCTTCCTTCACCTCTGACAAGACATCTTGTGAATGTGAGGAATGCCAGGCCTCCACCGTGGTTCGGATTCCACGTTAAACTGTAGGTCCTTCATTTCATCTCACAATCACCCTACCATTACACATTAGCGTAAGTGCGTATAACCTGAACGGGTAGTAAGACGCGGTAATAATAATAATAAGATTAATTTTCAAATAATAAAATGTTTAAGTATATTTGAATTTAAAATTCCTTTAAAATAATATTGTAGGAAGCTTCAGGGCATGAATGCTCCTACATAGATATTTTTGGGGCATTATTGCTTACCTTGCAGCAAGATTGCCTAACTAATAAATAAATGTTAAGGCCTACACATAATGAATGCATTTTTCAAAAATCCTTTTCTAATGATTAATTTCATATATATTTTTGAATATCATATAAATTTATAAATGTCATTACACTTATTTACTTTCATTGGTAAAGAAATCTCTTCATTCACATGACATAACATGAAAATAGTGTTATCTTTCCAGTGATATAGGACATTACTACACTATCTCTCAGATAAAGAGAGAACCATCTACAATCTGGAGAGCCGACCTCATCGACTCTGGCACTTTTAACAGTAGTAGGCGGAGCCAATCAGATAGGATTGTGGCACTTTTAGCCATAGTATGGAGCTGATTAAATCGGCTCGTGACACTAAAAGGGTTAATATTGATCACAGTTCACATTCCGCGTTTTTGCTGGTTATTTTAACGTTTGTTGATTGGGACGAATAATTTTGCTAGAACACTTAGTCATGTTATTAAATTTGAACTAATATACTCAAATATCAATCAAAGTCTAATAATTAGCCTAAATAAGTCATTTGATCTCCAAATAGTATTAATATTTTTATTTTGAAAGGAATTGTGAAATTTAGGCCTCCTTCCTAATAGAGATTTAAGTAAATCTAAGGTTTTGATTTTTTAATAAACATTTTACAGTTTCTATTGTATATAGATTTAATTATCCAGTATGGCATTGTCAAAGATGAGAAAAACTGCATTCAATAATAATTGAAGGATTCCTACAGTCTTAAGAGTTATGGAAAAAAAATAAGTTAGGGAAAGTCATGGAAGCTTAAAAAAAAGTAAGGGAAATCTCAATTCATATAACACTTCTGTTTAATCAAAAATTGTAACGTCGCAGAAGGAAGCTGTTGCCAAAAGTGAAAGTAGTGTAATGCCTCGACACCCTAACACTTTCATTATAAAATATGATATAACTAAAGTGGGGGTTATTTGGGCATTGCAAGTTGTTGATAAAATAAAAAGTCTTTCAATTTGTGCAATAATTTTAATTTAATTTTTCAGTTGATGTTTCCCAAGTGTTCCATTGTCAGTGCCTTTATTCTTAGTGATTAGGCTGCATATTTCATTGTGCATGGCTTGGCTCCATTCTTTCAGAACAATTGACTTGACCGCCTAAAATCATGTAACAACCTTATAATTTGTTTTGATGAAGCGTTGAATAGTTGTTCAAAGAGGACAAATGCACACTGTAATCAGATTCTGGGACAAAGAAAATCATAAAGTCATCAGTCGTTACTTGAACAGTGTTTTATATGTAGCACCGCTGAAGAATTACTGAAGAATTTCTTGAATAAAATTCATCTTCTTCCACTCTTAAGTTGATACAAATGTCAATGGATGGCCCAAATGTAAATTTAAAGTTTATAACACTTCTTCAGGAACACATCAAATCTGTCACAGACAATGAAGTATATAGTTTGCTAAATCTGGGAACATGTGTGCTTCATGTTGTACATGGTTCCTTGAGACAGGAGTGGAATCTGTTGATTGGGATATAAGTAGCGTATTGCGTCACATGTACTACCTGTTCACTGACTCTCCAGCTCGTCGAGCATTGTTTATCCAGTTGACAGAATGTGCATCTTTTCCATTGAAGTTCTGTGGTGTGCGGTGGTTAGAGAATGCAAAGTGCTTTCAAAGGGCATCATAAATATGGGACCATGTTAGGTTTCTCAAAGAATCAAAGTTTCCTAAAATAAAACCTATAGAGACACTGAAAAGAGCAGCCTATGATCCATTCCTGAAGTGTAACTAGGCTTTCTGCAAGACAATTAAAGATGAATGTCAGCCTTTCCTTTTTGATGGGGTTAGATATATTTTATTATTTTTTCATTATTTTCTCTGAACTGATTGGCAAGATGTCTGCTTTCTTATTCTGCCATGAGAGGTGAGGCAAGGTTGACTGTTGGGGAGGAGGGCAAAATAAATGTAATTGACTTAATATGTTCACATGTATAATATCATGAAATCTTGTGAGAAAGTTGGTGAGGGAACTTGGGGAAAAGGTCAGGGAGAATTTTTTTTACAAATATTGTAGGGACTTAGAATGGGCTTCAAAATGATGATCTTTCTTCTTGGGTATAAGAGTGTTAAAATGACCAATTCTTAGTGTTTTGTAGAATTTGCAAGAGAAAAGTGTAATTAAGTAACATGGGCAAAACATCCTCTCACCAGCTACATGCAATGTAGCCCCTTTTTGTCCTTCAGGACAAGGGCAGACATACAAGATTATAAAATAAGGGGAGAATAAATAAAGTGAACAGATAGGACATTAAAAATGAATATATTATTAAATATTATATATTTGATTCATTGAAAACATCTAGGATATTTACTTTACAATATTTATTTCTCTCCCAATGTAACTTACCCCCCTTATTATCCCACATAAAATAATAGACAGAGGTGAGCACAAGAGAGTTATAATTTTATTATCAAGAAACATAGTACAACTCAATGGGGGAGTGACACTTAGGAATAACAAAGGAACCATAAGCCAGAAGGGCTGCAAGGCACAAAGGACATCGCCAGGGCCTGAAGGGCTTTACAACAATAACTAACATCAGGCGGCTCCTTGCATACAAACGCCCCCAAAATGGCGTCCTTGGAGAGCGGTATAAAGGCCTAACGAATTGGTCTCCAGATTCATAATAATAAAACATAAAAAAAATAGTCAATCAACAACATGAGTAGAGAGACAACCCCTTCTCATGATCCATAACATAGAGTGAGTCAACAGCTCACGCCCCTTAACTAAAGAATGACATTGACACTATGTAAATGTTTTACTTTGTAAAAAGATTAAGTGTACATAACAATGCCTAAAGGCTTTAAGAGCCAATAAGATGTCCTCAGGAATATAAGTCCTGGGTGGCCCGCGGCCCCACATGTGACCAATACAAATAAATAGACACCACCAAAACTACAATGAACTAGCCTAACATTAACACCTAACATGGCGTTCATATAATATTAATTTCTCCGCCGGCTCGTGGCCCCACATTTGACCAACCTTGGCAGGAAACAAGGAGGCAAATATAAATAATCCCCAAACATTTAAAGATACCTAAATTATCAGAGGAGACCAAATATATGTAAAGTAAACATTGCCTTAAGGGCTGACGTAATAGATTGTTACAAAAAATATTAGACGCAGATATAAATTGAATTTTGAAAGAAGGTAGATTAAAGCCAAATTGTATTTTGAATATATCGTCGAGCCTACAAAGTTAAGCTATTTACCTCGAAAGCCCAGAGCGTAATGTGTCTATACACTGGGTTCCAACCATTATATACACTGTGATAAACATATATTCTCAGAGCGCGGAACAAGGGGGGGGGGGTTTCGAGAATAATCTCGATGACCAATAGACGTAGTTTGTGCGTCGAAATACAGTCCATAGAAGTTTTATCCGCAATGTGTCAGGGCGGCGCGTGCAGAATGACGATCACGTGTTTCTTGTACAATTGGGAGGAGAGGTGGGGGAGGCAGCCCAACCACACGGTCAGCGACGAGATTCAAACCTCGGTTCAGTTGGCTATAGTGGTGATGAGTGTCTCGGGCATATCATAGAGGAGTCGGGACGAGTCAACTTGCGCTGAGTTGGTGAGTGTTATTATTTCTTCTCTGTGACGTTGTAACAAGGTTACACCAAAAGGACTAATACATGATTTAACATAATATAAACTCTCATATCGTGGGCTCTTTCCCAGTCAAATGTTTGTGTTTAATTTCAGATAGAATGATTTTCTGGTATATTTTTGGAGTAAGTCTAAAGATACAGTAGTGAACAGGTACTTCGGTTCATCGTTTCTAGGTCAGACTAATTCACATGATCTCTTAACTGCATTCAAGAGTATACTGTCTTCACTTAGGTAACTTAAGGAAACTAGTTCCAAGTAACAATGAATGGGCCAAAAACCATTTGGGTAGTAAGAATTAAAATTATCTTTATTTTAATCATCATTCGGGCGAGTAAACCTAATATAGCATACGTTATGGAGGCTTACTTTATATAATGTGTAATGTGTTCTTATTTCTGTTTTAAAAAAAGCCGTAAATGGTTTTATTTATTTCGAGTTTATTTGTAATTCTAGTTTTGATTTTCAGTTTTTGAAGAGTTTTAATGTGTTCATTAAAACATTTACAAAATTGATTGTGAGGTGAAAGTTTTAGAAGTGAGTATGTAACGAAACGATCGAGTCGAGTCTCCCATACAGGTGGGAGGGTAGGGTACTAGGCACGTAAGATTTTCCACACGTAACAATTTTATTTTTTTAAATAATGTTTTATTCATGTTTATCTCTTGTCCGACAAAATAAATATTACTGATTAAGTTGTGCTTTTCAAATAGGACTAAGTAATTTTTAAATTAAAAATATTGTGCGTTGTTGATGAGGTGAAAGATTTTATCGAGTCCAGTAAAATACTGAATCCTCGAATCTTGAATACTTGTCAGGATTCCGAAGATTCGAGTGACCCATCTCTATTTAAAAGACAAATTAAGGAAAGATGTATAGTAAGATAGTGTTGAAACAATGTATAGTAATGTAAAGTAATTGATAGTGAAGGAAGCCAATCTAAAAGGATATTTAGGTTAAGCCTAGCTAGAAAAAAACACTTCTCTCATAATTTCTTCTTAAACTATTTAACTTCTATATATTTACACATTGTTTTGAATTTTCAGAAATATTCCTTTATCATATGAAGAGCACATTAAAAAAATACAAGGAAAACTATATTATAGAACTACATGCTACTAGAATAATTTAGAATGTGTAACAGTTATATTTAGTGCAAATTTTGTTGTCGACGTCGACCCAGCCAACAGCAATCGATGCCTCAACACAGGGTAGTGTCTACATAGTCAATGGTGCACATCTCCATCGTGTTGTATGGCAGCATCCAGCGACATTTCAAGAAATATGTCAGCAGTATAAAGCATACACCGTTGCACATTATGGATAGGCCTTCCTTGTATTTGATGGGAATAATGGTGGACCAAGCACAAAAGATGAGCATCTGCATTTATCGGGGAAGGCTTGCCACATGAACCTTAATTGTGGAAGATTCTATTCATGTCACTTGAGTGCAGACCGAATTTCTCTCCAACAGCAGCAACAAAATTTAACTCATATACACATCATATGGTGACCGTAAAAAAGCGCAAAAGATAAAAGCATACAGAAAAAACCTCATGGTCATAAATACTCACAGGAAAAAATCTCACACGGAAAAATGCCTACATAGAAAAATCCGCACAAGGATAAATGCCCACACAAAAAATGCTCACATGGAAAAATGCCCACATGAGAAAAATTATAAATCAAGGTTAATTTTTAACGGAATGAAAATTTGATTGGGCTTTTGAATTGCTAACTTCTTAGTTTCTACTTGTAGAGTTCTTCTTTGATTTATTCTTGTGCATTCATAGAGTTTGCATTCTCTTTTTTGGGTCTTTTTGTTTTAAAGTATTTTTTTGTCATTTTTGGTGTCATTTTAGGTAATCAAAATCCTAGTCCTGGTACAACAACATAACCAACGTTTACAACAAGTGCATGGGGTTCAAATAAGATAAAAATATATCAAAATAGTTTTATTTTATTGTTATTATACATTTAAGTTAGATCTACATGCTGGTGTAGTTTAATAAGTAGGCTCCATATTACATACAATAAATAAAGACTATTACGTTTAAATTTTAAACTGGAAGTTGACATTTTAATACGAAGTGTTGACCCTTGGGCACCAATATCAATATTTTTACTTTCTCGCTACCTTACAAGTAGAGCAAGTATTGTGATCGTCAAAAAAAATCGAACTCAAGTTTTTGATGAATGTCAACGTTTCAAGATCCTCCGAATCCGAAAAAGTTGTTTTCGCAATGCTGTCTCGTCAGTCTGTACCTCAGGGCTAGAGCCTAAATATTGTTATCGATTGGGCTAATACTTGGTATCTAGGGTTTTCATACGGTTACCTCGAGGAAATTTTGTAAATGGCTATCCAACCCTAAAATTAAGGGTAGTTTCCTTAAGGGCAGAAAGAGAAAAAAATCGATTTTATCTCAATTCGCTTTAACGATTTTGATTAAATTTAATTTATAAACTTTTATCAGTATTATAAACTAAATGGCTACCCTCAACTTTTTGTCAACATGACTTGAATGATTTCAGTCTGATGCGTAAAATCTAATTGAGAAAAATTCCATTTTCTCATAATCAGCTTTAACGATTTTGATTAAAGTTTGCACCTAGTCAATGATTAAGATTATAAACAAAATTGATTTTTTCATTTTCCCATGAAAATGAATTTAGGGTTCTTTACAGAAGCAAAAAAAATTTCTATCTCCTCTAAATAACTTATCACTGTACAATTTTAGTACTATTAAAAGTAAAAAACTTTTATTTGAAATATATGTTTATAAAACCAATAGTCTATGATATATTGGCAAATATATCAATATAATTTTGTGAGCTTTAATTGTGAAGAGATACTTAAGTTCAAACACGATAATTCTCTAATGCCATAGAGTAAGAAAATAAGTAAGTCTCTCAAGAAGTTGATGTTTTTCCTTTCACCTCTTAGGGTAAGTGTTTGTACAGCACAGGGGGAATCCAGGATTTTCGTGAGGGTGGGAGGGATGCAGGTGCTCCCATCGAGATTGAGTCTGGGGATGGGGGTTTCAAGAAATTTTGACGAAAAATACTTCAAACTTTGAGAGGAAATCTTTGAGTAATTTTTCAGTGTAACGCTAAACATGAGAATAATCTTCTAAAGAAGGGTATAAACACCGAATTTATGATTGGTATTGAAATTTATTAAAAGCAAATAACATATTTAGTGATTATTAAGAGGGAAATAAGTTTAAACATTATAACAATTAACACACTATGTGTGTGGTATTATTCAAAGATTTTGTTTAAAGCACGTTATTTAAAACTAAATAATTTTAAATATCTTTATTATTAATCATTAAAATAGTAATAATAAAAATGATAAATTAAAACTAAACCTAAACAATGTGTGTGTGCAACAAGGTGAGATGCACACAACTTAAATTTGGGTAGGTTCATTAATGCCCATTTTTACCATTTTAATACTTAATTTGATTGTTTCAAGTATTAATAATATTACTATTAATGATTAAAAAAATGGGATAATATTATGTGACAATAAAACTAGTAGTGACTTTAACATTGATATAATTGGTTTAATTTTTTGAAGGGGGGCGCACGCCCCCCACGCTCCACTCCTGGACATACCTCTGTTACAGCAATGGTTTATCTATCTCATTTTAAACTCAATAGTCAATAATTACCTATTTTATTGGTCAAAATTTATAAAAGAGAAATTTAATAGCAATACGATAACCATGATATGTGTATCCCCTAATAACATGTCGAATATTTTAACCGGAAGTAAAAATTGTAATGAAAAGGGTTGACCCTTCAAGACACACTATAGATATTTTTGATTGGTCCATATGTACAAATAAAGATGTTAAATCTTTATAAATAAAATTATAAAATTTAAAACCGTGAGTCAAAAAAATTGTTTGTAATTATAGCACAACTTGTCCTCAGGTTCATTAGTGTATATTATATTATGAATTTTGAGTAAATATCTACATTTTTAAACACTAGAGCAAGAAAGTCCATGCAGAGTTCCGTACCATTTATTTTTGTAGTAACATACATACCACAGATACCAATTTGGAACAAAATCGTTTGAGCCGCTTTCAAAATATTTCGAATTTTCTAAAATTACTCATCAGTATATTAACCTTCAACTAATTTTTACCCAAAAACCAAATATAAGGTGTTATCTCACTTATTTGGGAGGTCAAACATAGTCCATACATCAATTTCAAACAAAATCATTAAAGCCATTTTCGAAATTGGAATTCAAAAAAGCACTCGTCATCCTTAATTTGAGAGCTAGGGTGAAAAAAAAAAAAAAACATATATATATAAACTTGTAAAAATTAAATATCAAGTTTGAGGACATACATGGACAGACAGACAAGCAGACTAACAGAATTGTAAACTACAGGCTTTTTTTCTTTTTTGAATTTTTTATTTCAACTTCGATTTTTTTTTTTTCACGATTACAATACTTTCTCTTTTGATGAGAAAGTAAAAATAAATGAGAGCATTTGTCTCTATGAACATTTTTCCGTGTGCGCACTTTTAGTGTGAGCTTTTTTTCCTGGATCATTTTTCGTTTGAACATTTTTCATGTGGCCATTTCTCCATGTGAGCATTTTTTATATATATATTTTCACTCTTGATAGTTTTCCTAGGTTATTTTTAATAAGCTGTTTGTCATTGGTTGACACACATTTGTATCAATAAGAAGCTGAATTTAATGGCTGCTTGTTTGTCTCAAGTATATTTTCTTCTCTAAGAAGATAAGGGCCAACAATTAATTATTTTTCATCATCCATGTCAAAGGTGCTCAAATTGGCTATTTTAAGCTGTATAAAAAGTAATTAATGTGGTGTCCACTACCAAAATAATATATATTGGACAGCAAGGTGTCCACCACATAATTCATTAAGTTATTAAATGAACACCTTAGAGTCCACCATATAGCTCTTAGTTTCATTAATGGACACTCTATGATTATTATTATTATTAATTTTTAAATCCACTCAGCTGTCACTATAGAAGTCTTAATAGTGGTTGAAAACAACAATTGTAGTAAGTGTTAGGCTTTAGGGCCTACAGGAAAAGTAGACATTTTGGTATTTTTAATTACTAGCCTCTTAAAATGTCAATATTTTTACTCAAAAAATTTGCATATGCCAGGATCCTAAATATTGATAAAGTTTTTTTTTTTTTTTTTTTTNNNNTTTTTTTTTTTTTTTTTTTCAGATTTTACAAACAATTTTGGGATCGAGAAGAGAGAAAAACATGCCAAAAAAAATAGGTCATTATTTAATTATCCTGAAGAGGCTATGCAGAATACAACCATTGCAGTGAGAAACTGATGCTTTATTTTGGTCGTCTCCCCACATAAACTGTACTCCTTTCTTTTTTAGATGGTTTGATGGGGCAGCCAACTTATAAAAGGAAGGAATGAACCTGGAATAATACGCACACATCCCCACAAAACATTGAACCTGTTTCAAATTTTTAGGAACGGTCAATTGTTTAATCATAATTGGTGGTGGGTTCAAAACTAAGTACTCTTGTTCTGCTAGCATGGAGTTTTCAATTTGAGACGCTAAAAAATGTAACTCGGCCATTGAGGATGACTAAGAGACAAAAACAAAATGTCGTTGTGTTAAGGGAGATAGGTTTTCAAGAATAGTGATTACTATTTCACTTTACTCTAAATTCAGTTAAAGAACTTTAGCTGCTTCTGAGACTGCTGGGATAAAGTTACGCAAATATTCGTCTGGTGTTTAAAGCCTGTTTACAAATTGGGTTATTACGCTAGCTTTAGCTCGTGGTGGGTCCAAAACACTTAATATTCAATGTCTACAATTCCTCCAAGAGTGATTTTAACTTAAACACTCCACCAAAAGTTGTGTTAAATAACCACTGGTTTTACTTAGACACAATGTAAGAAATTAAATTAAATTTTCTAAATTCAACTCACAAAATTTATTAATTTCCAACAGAAATTTAAATACAACTTCATAGTTTTGACTGCCACAGAGGGATATTTTTTCTAAAAACCCTGATAAAACCTTACACTTAGTATTATCGATAATAATACAAGATTACGCTTGTGAGGTATTTGTTGTAACCTTACTATAGTTTTGGACTGAGTAAGTTATTTGTAAGAGAAAGAATTACACATAATGGTAATATATATTATGCCATTAGAACATGCTTCAGCCTAGCACCGTCAATACATGGTTGAGAATCCCGGAAACGAAAATAAAAAAAATAGAGCAAAGACTAAGAAAACTCCCAGCCTTCTGGCTGACTACATAACACACTCCAACGCATAATTAACTTATCATTGGCTGCCGGTGCTGGCATATAGAGTGCAAGAGTAACAATAAGTCCTTGGTACCATTAATAGTCTTGATTTCAATCAAATACAGTGAGCGAGCGAGAAAAGAACACAATCAAAATTCTCCTAATGTGAAACATAATCAAAGTCCGGGCATTGGGGTTTGATGATCTGACGTCCAGAGCGAGTTGTTACTAGGGCGGCCCCGGGCGATGAGTTTGACGAGGTTGCTCGGGGGGGTTGGGGGGGGCAGACACACTCGGACACGCTGCAGCAGGTCTCACAGGGGTGTGAGCCGGAGCCATCACGCTGGGAGCCTGATGAAGGGCCTCTAGAGTGGAATCCGTGGAGGGCTCCGGAGCTGGATATGCTAGGAGGGAACAATCAACAACTGGAGGTGGCTAAATTAGAGGGCCTGGTTTAGGTACATCAGATTTAAGAGTAGGCCTAGGTGTTTGCATGGCCTGCTCGATCATCTCCCATGACAACTCAACTGGAATAGCCTTGGGGTCCCGGAGACATAGATGAGAAGTTTAAATTTGTTTGGAGAGTCCACCAACAATCACCAGATATGGGACAGTTGAGACTCTATGCTGAATTTCACCTGGAATCGCTTTGAATTTGCGATGAGTGACAGAGCGCACCCATACTAGGTTACCTGGGGAGAAATGTCTGACCTTGGAATATAATGAAGCAGTGAATTTTGCCTGTGCCTCCCTCACTCTTTACTTAAGAACCATGGACAGGTGTAGAAGTGAAAGCATTATGTGGGGCTTCCAGCCCAAAAGTACTTCAGCTGGTGCCACCTTAGTTAAGGTGTGAGGCGTGTTGCTATATACTAAAAGAAAGGCGTCTACTTTATGCTGAAAGGTGCTGGATTTAGTAGAAACATCAAACAACTGTTTCATTAGAGCTGTCTTGGTGGTCTTAACGACAATCTCCGCCAAACTGTTAAATTGGGGGTGGTAAACAGAAGGGGAACGTACAATTCCATTGTTAGACAGAAAACTAGCGAATGCAGTTGATGAAAGCGGCGGACCGTTGTCAGAAACAACCTTTTTGGGCAGCCCCCAGACTGCAAACATTGAGCGCAAAGTTTCACAAGTGTGCTCATCCGAGGTGCCTTCATGCATGATGCGGACCTCGGGCCATTTATAATAACCATCTACAGTAATGAGTAGAGTCTTAACTTCAAATGCAGCAAAATTAATATAAATCCTTTACCACCTTCTAGTAGGCCAGGATCAAGGAATCAGAGGATCGTGAGGAGCAGTTGACTGGAGTGATTGTCAAACACCACACCTGTTTACCCTAGCTTCCAATTCGTAATCGAGATATGGCCACCACACAAAACCACGTGCTAGGTTCTTCATGCGACTAAAGCCAGGATGAAGCTCATGAAGGAGTTCCAGAACTTCGGGACGAAGCGCTGATGGGAGAATGACACTAGACAACCACATTAAACAATCAGATTCTGCCAATTCCAGGGTTCGATGATGAAAAGGGCACCCCATCAGGCCAACCATTGAGGGCATATGTGAGCACTCGACTCAACATGGGATCCTTCCTGGTCTCGGGGGCCACCTGGACCACAGTGAGAGGTCCTATGGACACCAAAGAGATCTTGCAGATATCAGACTCTACCTCAGTCTGATCGGTGAGAGGGTTTCGGTTAAGAAAATCAGCATGAGGAATCAGTTCAAATTTTCGAAATGTGATCTTATACCGGAAGGCTGACAACAGGATGGCCCAACGTTGTAAGCGAAGAGCAGTGAGAGGTTGCAGTCTAGCTTTAGACCTAAAAATATACACCAACGCTGCATTATCAGTTTATATCTCAAAGGTCGGTCAAACAGGTATTTACTAAATTTCTTAAATCAAAAAATTCTAGCTGCAGCCTCACGCTCCTGCTGGGGGTAGTTTTTTTCAGCATTGGAGAAGGTCTTAGATGCGAAAGCGATAGGGCGTTCCGCCCCATCAGGTAAGATATGGGAGATGACAGCACCCGCACCATACTGAGAGGCATCACTGGTCATTCTAAGTGGCAAGCCAGTAGAGTATGGAATAAGCACCTGATAACCACTCAATTCTTGAAGACACTGATGATACGCCCTTTGTTGCTCAGATCCCCACTCCCAATTCACATCCTGCTTGAGCAAGGCATTCAACGGTCGAAGCTTAGTGGACATATTGGGGATGAACTTTGCGTAAAAGGTTACAAACCCAATGAACGAGTGAAGTTCAGATTTTGATTAAGGCTCTTTGGCTTGAAGGAAAGCCTGGATGCGGTCCTGATCTGGATGCAGCCCTTGGGCATCAAAAATGTGGCCCAAAAATCTAACCCTTGGCTTTAGGAAACGACACTTTTACAGTTTGACAGTGACATTATATTCCACAAACCTTTGTAGAATAACTTCAACTTTACTTAGGCACTCCTCAGCGGTGTTACCTGACACTAATATGTCATCCAAATAAATAAAACAATCAATACCTGACTAATGACGTTTTGAAAGATATCTGAAGTCGAAGCCAAAACATATGGAAGGCGAAGGCACTTGTATGGTCCATACGGAGTGCTCAAAGTTAAAATCTCCTGAAAAGCTGGTCCCAACTTTAGCTGTTGGTAAGTCTGGGCGAGATCGAGTACACTGAAAACAGAACCTTGAACAGTAGACAGGTCATTAATAACCGGTAAAGGATAGTGCTCAAGATTTAACTGAAAGTTTATTGTCACCCTGAAATCTCCACACACCCGTGCAGATTTGTTGGCCCGGGAACAATTACCAGAGGTGTTCCCCAGATGTAACTATTGGTTTTCTGGATAAAACAGCTTGATTCCATTTCCTCAACGGCCTTCTTTGCAGCATTTCTCAAAGGAATAGAAATGAAACAAGGGCCATAGAATACCGGAATGACTCCCTCTTTCAGAACTACATTAACTTCCACACCCTTAATGTCACCTGATACCTCTGAAGACTGAGGGATATTTATTCCTGAGCAGGCCCACCGCATCACCTTGAACCTGCCGAACATAGTTGATTGGAAAGATAGCAATCCAATCCAGATGAAAATGGCTGATCCAATATATTCCCAATAAGGAGGGGAAAGAGCCCCGAACCACTACTAGGGGTAACGTAGCAGACTTACCCTGATAATAAATTCTAACAGGGGTTTCCCCCAAAAAATCTAGTTCATGCCCAGTGCAACCACGAAGTGAAGTGGTACTCACCAGAGGAAGGTGTTTGAAATGTGCAAGGTACACTGGCTCACCAATAAGACTAGCGCTGGCCGCTGTATCAACTTCCATTGTGAGAGATACACCACTGACTTTCAACCGGACACTGCTGTGAGCTGGTGCCTGATTACTGTTGATCACGTACAAGTCACAAGCTATAGTAGCTTGGACAGGCACTGAAGGTATGTACTCCTGAATTTGACGGACACCACCTTGATGCTGAGAGGAATTTTTGACCCTGCGACAAACCTTAGCAAGATGTCCTCTAAAATGACAGTTATGACATTGCGCATTTTTGAACGGCCAATTAGGACTAGCATGAGGCCCACCACAATCTGTTCATAACACGCTTTGAGACGGCTGATGATTGTATCATGACGAGAGCTGAGGTTTTGGTCCTTGACTGGATTTGAACATTTTCTTGAATTTCTTGTTCTTCTGTTGATATGGGTGAACCGCGTTGATGAGATTAGGGTTGTCGCTGGCAATGGCTGGTCCAGGGATATCTTAGCGAGTATCGAGAGCAAACATGGAGCTGAATTTACCCTCTTCATTCCTTATCTTGTCGCGAACCATGTCCGACGAGATGTTGTGATAAAACTGCGACTTGAGGGCGTCATCCAGGAACATTCCGAAGCTACAAGTGGTGGCAAGATGACGTAAAGATAGTCTGAAGGCCGCGTAGAATTCTCCCACACGCTGTTTGCGAGAACATAAAGCAGATCGCTCCTCGTACACTGATGATGTGGGAGCGTAGTGTGTTTCGAGGAGAGTATTTAGTTGGGCGAAAGTCTTTGTTCCCGGTACGACTGGCGAGCAGAGATCTGTTAACACCTGGTAGGCGACTGGGCCAATGCATCTCAGGAGCCAAGCAACTCTTACGTCAGCTGCAATTATTTCAGTGGTGCAAAAATGTTCAAATTTGGCAAAATATGACTTGATGTCCTCAAGACGAGAGTCAAAAGTGGAAAACTAAGGCATGTTGAAACTTTTGGCGTACGAAAATTGCACACACGAAAGCTACACACGATACTACACACAAAATAAACTCAGGGTTCTTGAAATAATAATAAAAAAAATCACTCGTTGCCAATTGTTGTAACCTTACTATAGTTTTGTACTGAGTAAGTTATTCGTAAGAGAAAGAAGTACAAATGACGGTAATAGATATAATATGCCATTAGAACATGCTTCAGCCTAGCGCCACCATTACATGGTTGAGAGTCCCGGAAATGGAAATGAAAAAAGAGAGAGCAAAGAATTACAAAACTCACAGCCTTCTGGCTGATTACATAACAGTATTTACACTATTTTATTGGTCAGTTATAGGCAAATTTTCAAATTATTTATTTAAATCTACTAGCCCTTGGTTAATCTTTGAAATTTGCTCAACGATGGGAGGGTTGACGGCAATTCGGGAAGTCGTCGGTTGTGTCTTTAGGAAGTTTAAAGTGACTCCCAAGCGCACTCACCCTGTAATCGTCAGCTAACATCTAACCTCGTTCTCTAATGCCGGGATCACGATCACGTTAACTTAACTTTCTCTTAACGTAAAGATTCTTCTCGTGTTTTTAAATGGAATTCATCATGTTGTGGTTAACTTAAAGTTCAATTATAGTAAGAGTTGTCTTGGGAGATCTTACATGTTAAGTGAACTATAAGTGAAGGGTATCACGTGATCTAGCCATCCAATCACGTTAACACTGCTATTTAGTACTTCGTCTGTTTCCCAAGTATCGTTACTTCATTTGTTTATAGTGTATCCAAGCTATATTTTACTTTTACATCATGATTGATGACGAATATAAAACAATACATCAAAAAAAACTTAAATTCGATACAATTAGTTTGAATGATAAATATTTTATTGGAATGTAATTAAATATATCAAAAGTAAACAATACATAATATAGTCATAAATAACACTGTTAACAAATAGTACAGATCGCAGATCAACATCTATGCTCTCGAATGCTGATATTTGGCTCAAGCTGTTACGTTAAGTTACATGAATCGTGATAGCGTCATTCGTTTCTTTACGATAAGAGAACTTTATATGAACGTTACATTAAGTTAAAGTTAAGTTGATCGTGATCCCGGCATAATGGCTGCAATAAGTTCAGCTTGAGAGAGAAAGTCCACCTTGGGCGTGTCTTCATTTGTTGGTAGGATTCTGTTCGTTTCGAAAGGATCTCTGTTGGCCATGGCGTATTAGACTCATCATATGAAAAAGAAATACATTTTTACAAACAAAGCTATAAGCAAATAAACAATTTACGAAAGACACATTAAATGAGGTTAGTTTGTATACAATGGAAAGTTTGAAGTTCGCTAGAGGCGCATTTTGTGCACTATTAGGCAATTAAGTTTATTTTACTTGAGGGTGCGCAGTTTAAGGGTGGCGCAGATTGTTGCACTTTTGCTAATGCGTTTACGTAAGGGCGCACAGGTTGGACGAGATCTTATCCAAAACATTTCATTGTTTATTATAGGAAATTAAATCTGTTACTTTAGACATCGTTATCCCAATAGGGATATTAAGTGTGGGGCACCTTGGTTGGACCTGCAATCAACATAAGTATGGTTGTGTCTATATTATGAAAGGGTGTAACTCGTTAAAGTAGAACTAACACACATTCTACTATGAAGGTGTGCCTGCCTCAACACAAAGTCAATTTAAATTGGAAGTAATTCTTAATTTAGGGCTAAGCAACAATATATAGCACCACTCCTGCTTTGCGGCTACTAGTCTTTAACCTAATGATCATCTAAAAGAATAATAGTTAATAATACGTAAATCTAGAAAGTTCTAGTTTAAAGGGTTAGAACGTTGTTCGTTAAATGGGCTAGCTAGCATGAGTAAACTCCATATTGAGTTACGAGCTACAAAATTTAAGTTCCTAAAAAAGGAACTATAGTTTTACAAATAGTTAATGGCGAGCTACCAGGAATCTAGGCTGTAAAGATACTATAGACGGTCTATTCCTCATTAGTACTGCCTGGTCTTTCAGTAGTATATTTAAATATCAACATAAATCTTGAACACAAACTATAACACCAGCAAACAGTTAAACATTAACTAATTCATAAGGTTCCTGAAGGGGGCCGGACAAAATGAATACTACCCAGTGGGCCACTTCTCTGTACTGGTAGCATACCCACCAGTTGATCGCCGTAAAAAGGTACATCAATAGAAAGATTAGAGACTGGTATCAGCCAAAGATCCAACTAAGTCATGGAACAAAGCTCTAGATAACTTGATTTACAGCAATATTGGATATAAAGATTTAAACTAGACTTGTCCATACAGAATAGGGCGTATGGTTATTGCCCAGGTATTTAAGACCATGTCTTATGTGAGTCTTATGGACATAGAAAAACAATCACGAAAACCCTATCTAAGATTACTATATTAAGTACTCATAGCCACAGATTTTACTTCATCTGTGGTGAGGAGGAGAGATCAACGCCTCAAACGCCGTGATCACCGCTTGCTTACTCCACTGGTCCTTGGTTAATTTCTAGGCAGTTCCTCTGACGAATCGTTCAATAGAATACAAAATGTGAAGCGAGGGATGGCTGTTTTATACAAGATGCACTGACGTATTAGGAAAGAGACGTCAACAAGGTAAAGGAGGGGGGGGGGAAGTTTCCAGAATTGAGCAGAAAGACAACTAACGCTAGGAGAGGGCCGCTGAGCCCAAAACACTACATTACATCTATGTCAGGCCAGCGTGTAAGACGTTCTTGTGTTAAACCTCCAGGAACAGTCAGCTGGGGCGCTTTCCTCGAGTTTGGGCGTTTCCAGCAACACGATTTCACCGTGAGTTTATATCTGCCACACATTTTAGGATTTATTAGTTCTTGCATTTATAGTGATTTAAAGGTATTTTGTGAGTACGTGCTATGAGGCAGTTAGCACTTTACAGTGGGTCTCTTACACACCTGTAGAAAACCTCTTTCTCAAACCTGTAGTCAGGAGGAGGGGTTTGGGGGTTCAAACCCCTCCCAAAATTTTATGAAAAAAATAAATATGGCTCGATTTATGGTTCAAGCAATATCAAAATCAATGTACAAGTACAAATTAGGGAACTGTGTTGCCATAAAAAAAACACTTCAGAGAGCTTCTATAATAATATATATTATATAGATAATATATATAATTATATATATGATATATATAATTATAGACAAAATAATGTAGGCAATACATAAAATAAGATGTATTATGAAATAATTTAGTCTTGAATAAATTCACCGAATTTAGTACATTCACGTTTAGATAGTTTCTTTGACTTCTTCCCACACGTCAGAATTTTTATTCTCGTAGATGGGTGTTTTTTTCTGAGAGTTCTTCTTCTTATTCAAATAATTCATTCTAATAAAACCTCGCGTTCGATTATTTAAACTTACATCTATAAATTCTGGCTTAGCGGAAAATTGTCTGAGATGGCATTTTATTGTCCTTGCGCTTGGAAGGGGATTTTTCAAAACGTCTTTCACATATCTAAACGCTTTTTTGGATATACATTTTAGTGTTATTCCCTTTGATAGATTTCCAGAATTCCAATTGGTACATTTTCCCCTTAAAATTACTGATCTTGTGTAATATAGTGCACACATCAATATCTTTTATTACAGACATCGTACTTAGAAAAGAGAAAATTTTTGTCATTTTTTTACATACAATAAATGATTTTATGATTATTTTATCGTATTTTGAAATATTGAACTTGATAAAATATTTTCATCAACTGCGTGTCTGCATCATTGTAAAAAAACTTGTTTACCGTTATGTTCAAACATATGGTTTAGATCCGTCTGTCGCCATTTTGAAGCTATGTTCGTTAGAAGTTTTTGTGAAAGTGGTGTTAATATTTTTTTAAGGGGAATACAACTATAAATAAACTTTGTGTCCGAACTCAAATAAATATATAAATAATATTGGCCTAAATTACTGTGGTTAACTATCACATTAATATATTACCATCTGTTTTTATTACAGTGATCCAAAGTGATAGCTGTCAGCTGTTGGCGTAGTGATATATTATACATTTCGAGCTGTCATCCAGGTAAACTTAGCTCGTGAATGCCTTATAAATAGCCGTTTATTCTACCATAATACTAACATATGATAGTATTCTTGTACGAAATAAAGCCTTACAGATTGGGGTTCTTTTCTTAAAGGGAGGTTTAGTAGATACCGTACTTCCTACAAGCCTATAACCTACATTATCGTTTGAACCATTGGTCGGAGGGAGGGGGGGGGGCACAGGGAGCATTGTATCCTTGATAGAAGCAGGGGGGCAAAGCATGGTTTTGCCCCCCTTTCTAACATGTGCTATAAAGAGAAAAAATATTTTATATTTCAATTGTCTTTATACCAAAGCTTAAACAATTTGAATGAAGGCATAGCTGAATCACTGTTGTTTAAATAACGCACTGACTCCTAGTTGGCGCGTGTGCCATACGGAGCGCTACAAATAAACTTTATAATGCCAAAATCATAGTGATTGAGCATGCGCCCAACAGTTGGTTACAGACCTTGCCATGTGTGCTATCATTTTATTAGGTGTGATTGTGTGTTGGTTAGCTTGGTTTTTAACATAAAGCGAACGGAAAACTACAAAGTATATGTGTGAGAAGAGCTTTTTCTTGAGGTATTATCATTATTACCATACACAATATAATATATTATGCTTGATTGAATTTGCATTGACCCGTAAAGTCTATCAGATTTTATTCACGCGTATGTTTGATCGTGTATGTCCACCTATCCTATTTTGTCACTAGCTAGACGGGTTAATGTTCTTGAGACTCATTCAATTTACCAGATGTTCATTAGTCACAGACCAAAAAAAACATTTAACGGTCAAAGTGGCTTGGTAGATCACTTCAAATTATGTGTTGTATATTCCACTACAGAACTTCCTGTCAAACCTAGTTTGTTTTATTAATTATTACGTTTATTGGCACATGGGCTTAATCTACTGGGATAGGAATGAGATAGGCAGTTAGGAGGAAGTGAACCCGCATTTGCGTAGAGGTTAAGTGAATATAGAAAATTCGCGGTGATAAATAACTTTTGGGAAACCACCCTCAGTTCCCCCGGCTGAGATTCAAACCTTGACCTCCCCATCAACGGTCAACTAAGGAGTGTGAGCCATTGACTCTACCCCTAGACTACCACTGCGGGTGAGTAAAGACTTAGACCGATATACTAGAACGGTCCTTATCATACCCTAATAAAGTTATGCGCTTAGGGCTAGTAGAGTTCTATTGGCAATTTTTTTATATTACAATTTTTCCTTCCCCGCCCACCCTCCGGATCAAAAACATTTCGCCCCCACTGGTTTGAACGTAAGACTTCTACACAAAGTATGTCATTTAATAAAACATAATACAGTTTTAGGTAGCTTGTTACATTATAGTTATTGAACTTTCAACATAATATTGTTTCTGAAAGCAATATACAAGATATGAGCCAAATTTAAAAAAAAAATTGTAATATAATAATACTTTCTACAAACTTATAACTTAAGGACTCGTTTGAAAGTATGGCAATTACATAAAAAATTTCATTCAAACAAATGTAATCAAGTTTATACATTATATTTATCGAACTTTCAATATAATGTTTTCTGAAACCAATTTACAAGCTAATCGCCAACTTTAATATAAGTGTAGTCATGGCAGACTGTAGACAACATGGTTGATAACTATATATTTAAATATATTAAAGATTTTATTCGTATTTGTACAGTATTACCTGTAAAACTGAATTGTATATCCTTTAATATAAATGTTTCTTCAGGCAAGTGTGGTATAATACTTCACTATTTTCAAACAATAACACTTTTATTCGTCAGACACATGTTTTCGCATAAGAACATTGAAAGAAACCGTTAAATCTGTCCCCTCACAATGAAGCAGATGATAAACTTGAGAATCACGCTTTGGTCCTTGGCAATGCATATATTTATGCCCATCCAGTATAACATAGCGATCACTGGAGGTATAATACTTCAACACTTTAAAACAATAACATCTTTATTAACCAGAAACATGTTTTCTTACATTAACATATTAAAAGAAACAGTTAACTCTGCTCCTTCATAATCAAGCAAACAACAAACTTCAGCGTCATGCTTTGGTCATTTCCAAAGCATGTGTTTATCTCCATCCACTATAATATAGGTCAGTGGTCGGCAAAGTGCGGCTCCAGAGCCGCATGTGGCTCTTTGACACCTTAAGTGCGGCTCTGACACAAATATCCACGAAAGGCGCAATAATATTTTCATTTAAATAAACTAGGTAAAAGAAAAATTACATCTTATTTTGATAAATTATAATTCTTCTATAAATCGAGAACATGTATAATTTTTTGTTTAAGCTAAAAGATAGATAGGTAATTAAAATTTTATATTGTTGTAAAAATGCGTATCGAGTTTAATTTTATTAGTTTTCGTAAACGTAAACACAAACCATGTACAAACTACCGGCTGAAATTGTTCGTATGTTTTCGGTGTACTCCGGTGTGATACAAAGGTACCACAAGCATGCGCGCGCATACTTTTTCTAAAGTAGTGGGGGTACAAATTGGCATCACAGATCAGCAGTTGCAGTGTGAACAGTTTTGTCTTTTCTACTTTGTCTGCCGTTGTCCTGTCTTATTAAAAAGTTGTTGTATTTTTCAATCTAGCTGCACATCTTACAGGTATTTTTATACGATTTTATTACACCTGCTATGTATGTTTGTGGTTCCGGTTCAAAATTTGTAATCGATTTTTCGATAACTTCTATTTGTCCAAATGTTGGAAGTTTTCTTCCATTTTTGGTCATTCTAAAAGTTTTGTTATTTTGATGATTGAAAAAATTATTTTTTTCTTTTTAGTGCAGTTACATATATTAATAAAATTGTATTTTTTAAAAAGATTTTTTTTAAATTTTGATTATAATTTTGTACTGATGGCTTTAGAAAAAAATATATTTTAAATATTTTTATAGGTACCCCAATTAACATGGCTACCAAAAAAAAGCAAAGAAAAACGGAAGATGAAAACCGCGAATTTAAAGTTGAGTGGACCGAGAATTTTGCGTTTATTCAAAACTTGAATGGACTTCCGACATGTCTTATTTGTAAGGAGAAATTCGCGCATAACAAGAAGTCAAATTTAGAGAGACACTTTACAAGAAAGCACGCGTCATTTAGCACTAAATATCCTACCGGTGATGCAAGGAAGAAAGCAGTTGAGGAACTTCAGAAGAGTCAAGAGTCGTCAACTTCTGTGTTTAATAACTGGATGCAATCTTCCAGCAATATTAATATGGCAAGTTTTGTTTTTAGCCAGGAGATTGCTAAGAGAGGGAAACCGTACACAGACGGCGAATACATAAAAAGTTGTTTTATTAATGCATCCGAAGAGCTATTTCGGGATTTTAAGAACAAAGCAGATATTCTGAAAAGAATTAAAGAGTTACCATTGTCTGCCAAAACCATTAAAGATAGAACAATTAAAATTTGTTCGAATATAACCACCCAGCATATCGAAGATCTAAAATTGGTTTCGGCTTTATCAATAGCAGTTGACGAGTCTTGTGACATAAATGATACAGCGCAAGTTTCACTTTTTGTAAGATTTATGTCTCATTCAGGCCCTAAAGAAGAACTTTTAGGATTATTGCCACTCAAAGGTCAGACGCGTGGAGAAGATATCGCAAATGCTGTAATTGAGTGTATGGATAAACATCATATTCCCCTCGATAAAATTGTGTCGATTTCAACAGATGGGGCCAAAAGTATGACCGGCGTAAGAAAAGGGTTTGTTGCTATTTTGAAAGAAAAAATTAATCACGAGATACTTGTTTACCATTGTATCATTCACCAAGAAGCGCTTTGTGCGCAAACATTTCCGGATGAAATTCGTAAAGTTATGGAATTAGTGATTACCATTATCAACTCCATTTTAGCTAAAGCTCTTAATCATCGCCAATTCAAAGAATTTTTATTTGAAATGGAGAGTGAGTACGCTGATCTTCTGCTTCATAACAAGGTACGTTGGTTATCAAGAGAGAACGTTTTAAAACGTTTCGCGTCCCTTTTTCCGGAAATTAAAGCATTTCTCCTTGAGAAGGGCGTTCACTATCCAGAACTAACAGACGATCAGTGGATCCAAAACTTTTATTTCATGGTAGACGTTACGTCTCATCTAAATCAGCTTAATCGTAAACTACAAGGGAAAGGAATCTTAATTTTTTCGATGTTAGAAGAAGTAATAGCATTCGAAAACAAATTATCCATTTTTGCTCAGGATTTGGAAAGGGAAACATTGTTTCACTATCCGAGCCTGCTGAAGTGTCGCCAAGAAAATAATTCCTCTATTGATAAACACAATTTTAAAAAATAATTTTAAATATGAGGGAAGCATTTCTCAGCAGGTTTCAGGAATTTAAAAACAGCAGAGCAACTTTAGCATTTGTCAAAAATCCTCTTAATGCTACGATAACCGAGTTGAAATTTTCACCTTTTGATATTGACATTGGTAGCTTTGAAATACAATTGCTGGATTTAAAAAACAAGGAGATATGGCGCTCTAAATTCGAACGTCTTTGTGTTGAATTGGAAATATTGGAGAAGAAAAAATGTGATCTTAGTCCACAGCACAAGTGGTCTGCTTTGAATGACTTGGAGAAGGAAGACATGATCATTTTCAACGCTTGGAATAGTATTCCTGACTCTTACGATCAGCTGAAAAAGATTGCGTTTGCTGTTCTTTCCTTTTTCGGTTCTACATATATATGCGAACAATCTTTTTCAAGCATGAACATTATCAAGAGTAAACTGAGAAGTCGTCTTATTGATGAGAACTTGGAATCATGTCTAAAATTAAAAACAACAACGTACAAACCTGACTTACTAAAACTTTCCAAGGAGATGCAAGCACATTGTTCGCATTAATAAATATTAATTTTATTAATTATGAAATTTAGTTTTATTTAGTGTAATAAAAGTTTACTAAACAAGCAGATTTGGCTCCCCATTAAAAAAAAAATTGTTGTAATGTTCATTATTTGGCAAATAAGTTTGCCGACCACTAGTATAGGTGATCATACTTTAGTATTTGAATGGCTCGATCACCTTGTAATAACAAGTTTTTAAAAAGTTTTGTGTTGCAAATTGCAAATAAACATATGACCTTCATCCTTAAATTGAAGAACTGTAGCAACCTATTGGCTTTTAATTGAACTAAACAAGTAATTCGAGATGTTTCTCTACTTTGGGGATTTGAATTAATTCTAATAATAATGATAATATTGTAAATATTCTAAGTTTAAATCTATTTATACCTTATGAGATGCCTATCTATTATAGAATTTATCTTAAAATACAATTCTACAAATATTTCGAATTATTTGTAACGGTTCACGGATTAAATTATACCACTCTAGTCAAATACAAAGTGTTGTTATTGATAACTCTTAAATATGTTATTATTGACAACTGTTAAATGTAAGTACCTTATTATATGTACATTGAAGTATATTTTTACTTAGGATATTTTAATTTTTTTTTCTGCATTTACTTATTCATATAATGGGCAATAATAATTAATTTAAAGGTTGACTTTTTTTTTATCCGTCATCTTGTGGTAAATGGTTGTACTATACCCGGTGCTACAACATGGAATGCTAGTAATTATTAAAGTGATTATTGATAAGTGCAATGTGTTAATTTAACTTTTTGAAAAGGAATTATAGACCAAAGCTTCTGCTTAAGTGCAAGAGGACTTTGATGGATCCAACGATTGGTTGGTTTCAACCCGAACAGGAAGGACCAGCCAAAGATCTCTGGACACGCATTTGGGAAGCCCAAAAAGGGCTTGACAAGATGAATATAAGTGATTCTAGTGCGGGTATCGGTTCCAAAGGAAATGAACACATTCCTTCTGACAATGTTACGAACAGTGAAAATCAGCAAAATCGTACTGTTACGAACTGCAACATGTATTATAATCGTACACGAAGAAAAAGAGAAAATCCGGCTAGCACGTACGAAATGAACACTAACCATGTGTCTTTAATCGGCGAACACGGTGGTTGTCCATGGAGAGATCCCAACAAAAAATATTCCCACGGCATTATTGGGTATGTTAATTGGTTTAAATGTTACCTTCATAGTTGATTAATAATATGATCGGTTTAAGACTTAGGCTAGTTAATTTTGACTATCATGGGCTTGACATTCCTATGATAGCAAAATTCTAGGATTGTACATTTCTTTTGAATGTCAGAAATATTATTTCTTTGTTTAATAACACTACAAATATACTAATATTGCATTATTCACAACCAACACCAAGAGTGACATGTAGTCTACAGTTGGCCTAATAGACCTACCTCTCAATAGCTAGACTAATAATTATTTTTGAATATTTTCCCGTATAAAATAGTTAATAATGTAACAGGATTGCCATGATCCTAAAAAACTGAGAAAGTACAGGGATTTTTTTGTGTGGGAAAAAAACATTAAAGCTCTAGGAATTTCACAAAAAAAACCTATTAAATTAATGGAATATTTGTAGATGTGGAACATTAAACATTTAGATTTAAATATAAAAATTAAACTTATTTTAAAAATCGGTCACACTGACTCCTGCCAAAGAGAGATTCTTAAATTTGTTTAGTAATGCTATTTCATGTTATTACAAATACAACTTTTTTTTATCATTTGTACACACAACAATATTAGGCTACTAAGCAATTTCCATTTATAAAAAAATTAGTGTTTTAAACTAATAACAGTAACCTACAGTAGCCCCATGGCTTCTTTGGTGCTGACTGACGGCTCATAGCTGACTTCTGACACTCAACATATAGGTATATACCTAAATTTTGACTATCAGAAGTGACCGCTGCTATACACATGTTTTTGCAGATCATAGGGTTCGGCGTAAGGATACATGATTTGGTCTGGTAACTTTTCAAAGCTGTCAGCTGTGAGCTGTCACTCAACACCAAAGAAGCTGTAGGGCTACTGTAGGTCTAGATAGTTAAACAAGTTAGGGAAATTACAATATTTTAGTGCAAAATATTTCCAGATCCTGGAATTTCATAATATGTGTTGTTGATGTTTGGAAAGTTAGATTTTGTTTGGTTGGTATAGCCTACAATAATAAAAATTGTTAACTATTGCACATTAAAATACTTTAGATACAATGTTAACACATAAATTGAGGATGAAACCCAATAACTGTACCTTTTAGGCCAATTTATTTTAGCGTCCCTTCTTACTTCCAGTACAAGTTATGCATTTATGTATTAATTATGCTAATGATTAGGGGATTAGGAAGGCTATATTTATAGAATCTGTACCTGTATTTGTGTAGAGGGAGAGTGGGAAATTATTTTGGAAAAACCACCTTATTACACCCAATCAAAATTCAAGCCTTGATCTCCTTCTCATCGGCAGTTTATAGTGTATTGCATGCGTTGTGTCTCAAACCATCAGCCACAAAGCAGTTTTCAGGGGGAAAAAAAAAACCCCAACCCAATGAAAATCATTAAATTTATACTCTTCCACCAATAGGTCTACAATCACAAAAATGTGAGGAATCTATTGCTATATGGTAATAATTCAATATTTAAAAAAATTCAACTCTGGTTATTGAACAATCCAAAACCAAACTAACATAAAATCCTCATCCTGTAACGACTTCCAGCAACAAATATTGTTGAAAAATCTGTAAAATTGCGAGAATAAAGCTTTACATCCAGCCTACTATAGAGCAAATTAACAGAGCAACTTGAGCTCTGACAACACCAGAACAGTTATACTAAAGATACATTACAAATCTGTAAATGTATATTCTCGAAAAATGTCCTTGGGGTAGTACACAATGTACTAACATTATTTCCATTACAATTTCAAATCCAGGCCACAGTCTACTCCTAATTAAACCAAGCCGTGATGGCAAACCCTCTCTACAGCCAATACACGATAATGCAAATTTTTAACCTGGCTAGTTCACAAAACTTTTTGACAGGTTGAAAGTAGCTCTAAGACCAAATGAGCTTGGTGACCACTGGTTTACACCAGTGGTTCTTAACCTCGCAGCCCCCTAAATATTCTAAAATATTTTCACGGCCCCCTAGTTTTTACCCATAACATAATAATCATTAAGATGTTTTCTAAAATAGTGGCTTTATTTACTGATTATATTAACAAACAAAATAAAAAAAAAAATTAACTTCCCTAAATGTATTTAATGGGACCTGTGCTGTTAACACTTTACACTTATTTGTCTTTTTGTGTTTCATTTGTATTACTTAATGCTATTCACATGCAGGAGTCGGTTTGGAGTCGATTTCACTGCTTTGTTTTAATACTTATCATTTTGGAAAATCCCTTTTCACATACCCGTAAATAAGTAAAAACAAAAGGCAACCAATTTTGAATGGTGATGGTAAACAGGTGGTACTATCCGTGATTTCTATTATCCATGCTTTCCCTCACATACCCAGGAAAATTGAGTTTACTATACTTATATACTTACGATCATCGAATTCCTCCAAAACGGGAAATTTAAGATAATTGACTTCAATAATCAGCAAATAACATTTTAAATTATCTTTTCAAGGCCCCTGCAGAAACCTTTCAAAGCCCCCCCCCTTTCAACAACAACAACAACAACAA